>JALXJV020000024.1:14716181-15014295 GCA_024633595.2 Lepomis macrochirus | reverse complement strand
TTGTAGTGTTGCTGTCCTGTGAGAGCCTCTAAAAAGTAAGGAAAGAAAAGGAAGAACAACCCTTTTTCAGCTTGCTGCTGTCCATTTTACAGCAAATTCAAGGGGTTTGTATAAATAAAAGTTTGTCTAGCTTAAGAAGAAGAAGAATTTAGAATCACCAAAGTTGGAGATACATGGTCTTCACTAGACAGAAGGGGCATGGTGAAATGTAGTAAAGTAGAAGTATTAAGTTGCATAAAATGGAATAAACTTTGAATTTGTAGTACAGTAGGCTTACTTGAGTTAATGTACTTAGTTGCATTGAGCTGCTGTACGTTATTTTAATGAGCAAGCTCTTGTAAAACAGATTTTTAATCTCAATCAGACTTTTCTTAGTAAAATATATGTTATAAAAATGCAAGACAATTCACTTAATTTATACGCCATTTGTCTTTGCTAGTGGCTTGGGAGGTGGCTTTCATCATTCACTTGAAAGAGACGGCTCACAGAGCCACTGTTGTTGTCAGTGTCTAGTCAAGGTATATGATAAACAAATGGTTAACAGATCTAGTTCTCCATTACGAGTCCTGCCTCTCCAGTCCAATATAGCAAATATTAGTGGCTTTGCTGTTTTTTGTTAACATGTGAGAGACCGTAGCTATATCTGGTTGTAAAAGGTGCCAGACTCTGTCAACTAGATGTGCATGTAGGCTAAGTGAGGAAGACACTGTCCTTATATTAACAGTTTCATAGGCTAAAGTGTGCATTTGCAACAGTAAAGATTCTGTCACATATTCAGCGTTCATTATATTTGGGTAGGTGGATTTATTTTGAAGACTTTTCCTTTGTGTATGTGTGATTGGCAGTTACTGTAATTGGGTGATATACTCAGTCAGGGTGGCAGCCAAAAAAACAAAGCTCAGAGGTCTACTTCCTGGTGAGGCCCTGCAAACCGCTTTTATGTTCCCACCAATGTTAAATCAAACCTATGCACTTGCCCTATGAAAATTGATATAGATTGATGCTTTTGCAGTTCTGAGACTTGCCATACAAACATCAGTTTGCTGCATTCCTGAGCAGATGCACTGGGATGCATTTAGATCAGAAGTCATGATTACCCACTCGGAACTATCGACATGCAATTGATTGCAGCATCAGTCCGCAAATCCAGAGGGTGGACATGTGGATACAGCCGATGTAGTTAATTTATTCCCTTTCCTTTATTTGGTTCTTGTGGCATAAATGATAAAATAAAGCAACATATTATTCAGCTCAAGCAGTTAAATTGTATTTATTCTGTAGTTTAACTTATTCATTCTTGTCCTGATATGGTAACAGCTAGCAGTCTGCTGTCAGAGGAGAAGTTCCTGTGTTCTGTCTGTGTGTTTGTTGAGCCAGTCTCAACACCATGTGGACATAATTTCTGCAGTTGATGTATCCATAAGCACTGGGACAGCAGTGACCTTTGCCAGTGTCCATTATGCAAAAGGATTTTTTCTCCAAGACCTGAACTCCAAGTCAACACAGTCATGTCTGAGTTAGCTACAGCGTTTAAGATGTTAGTGAAGTCAAAACTCCACATCCCCAACGTCCTCAGACAGCTGGCATTCTTTGTGATATCTGCTGTGAGATAAAGGAAAGGCTGTTACGTATTGCCTGATGTATCTAGGGTCTTTCTATGAAGTGCACCTTGAGGCACATCAGAGCCTGTATTTGTGTCTTGTGTATAAAAACTCATCACAAAAGCCAGAATTTTTTCCCACTTGACAAAGAATATGAAGCAGTGATAGCAAAATATCCAAAAGATGATATAATCACACTCTGAGAAGGTTGTTGAAATTGAAAACTCGGTTGACGCCAGTCAGAGAGAAGCCGATAAAGAGAAAGAAGCCAGTGTGAAGGTCCTCACTGATTTGATCCACTTCATCCAGAGAAGCCAGGCTGAGCTTGAAGAGGTGACTGAGAAGAGGCACAGAGCAACAAAGCAAAAGCTTGAAGTCTATGAAGATTCTCAGTCACCCAGGTCATAGTTATCCAACGAAGGTTAAAGTCAAGGGCAACTGGACTTGGTAGGAGATACTGGAAGATGTTTCGTCATTCATCCAATCCATCCTCACCATTAGGCCAATAGGTTACGTTTGTTGAGTTTCCCGGGAAGTGATGAAAGGACAGCATTGTAAGTGGGGGATAAGTGGTGGCGTAGACCTCCTCCTCTGTTCAATGACGGCTTCTTGACCTTGGCCTTGCCCTCAGGTGAAGACACCAACAATGGTCGTTCAGTCTTGGCCTTGGGTAATCCTAACGACTGTAACAACTGTTGTTACAGCAACCAGGAACACTAACGAACCAGCAGTATCGACGATCCTGGCAAACGACCCCACTGAGGTTAAATAGCTAAGATTCCCTGCCAGTCAGTCAGAACTGAAGAAGTCCTTTGGATGAGGGACGAAACGTCTTCCAGTATCTTCTACCAAGTCCAGTTGCCCTTGACTTTAACCTTCGTTGAATAAAAGGCTGAAAGTTTTCTCAAAGAACTGACGATGGAAGTCACCAAGCTTAAAATCAGAAGCAGCCAGCTGGAGCAGCTGTCAAAGTCTGAGGATCACCATCACTTTCTCCAGTGCTTTCAAACCTTGTGCTCTCCTTTAAACAAGGACTGAGCCAACACTGGCATCCACAGCGATCTGTCTTTTGAAGCCATGCGAGGTGCTGTGACTCAGCTGAAACGGAGAGTTGATGAAATAATGGAAAAGCTTCCTGAGATCAAAATGAAAAGAATGAGGGAACACGCGGTGGACTTGACTTTTGACCCTGACACTGTGTGTTGCACACTTGTCATAAGCCAGAATGGAAAACAAGCGACAAATGGAGGCACAGTAAAGAACCTTCCCTACACTCCAAAGAGGTTTGCAGGGGTGGTCAGAGAGTCTGTTGACAGAAAGACAGACATGGCTCTGTCGGTAGAAACTGGCTACCTGACCATTGGGCTTACTCAGGGTTTCAGAACCAAGTGTTGAAGTCACACTGACAGAAAAGCTTCAGAAGGTGGACATCTTTGTGGACTGATGAGGGAGTGGTTTCTTTCTCTGATGTGGATTCTAAATCACATGTACTCTTTCTCTGGCTATCTTTTTACAGAAGTACTTTACCTATACTTCTGCCATCAAGGCAACATGAATGGAACAAATGCTGCACCTCCTCATCATAACCCCTGTAACACGCTGAGTTTGTTCCAGTAGTCCTTCTTTAAAGACCACAGAAAAATTGATTGGTCTTTTTCATCCACATAACAAATCTATCAATATAGTAAAAGCTACTTCCAAATGTCATATTGGTAATCAAACTGACATCTTTAATAAAACGTTTTCTAAATATTTGGACACATAAAAGACGTATGACACTTCATCATCACCAGGATTCTGTTCCTTTCTCTACAGTGTGCTTTACTGGATATGTGTAGTTGTAAACTGATGACACTAAAGTTGCACAGCAATATTATCAGATGCTGTTTTGCTACAATGGATGAGGTTATCATTGCCATTTATCACAATGTAATGTTATTGTAAGATATTCTGTTGCTCTGCCATGCATATCTTGAATGCTGAAATATGGAGTAAAGTCTAACATTTCTGCAAAATCACATCAGACTTGCTTTTTGAATGACATTGTACAGCCACTACCCTGATTGTGATTTGTCAGAAGGAGAATTACAAAAAGGGACACTACTGGGAGGGAAAGACCAGTGTGTATACATTCTTCACTTTACTGGTTTCTTTTAATTCACAGTGGCTTGAAATTAAGCATTTGTGAATTTAATAAATAGGCATAAATAAACTAAACACTTGGACTGATTTTCTGGTGTTGTTCCTACCTAGAAGCTCTCTCACAATATTAAACTCAAAGCTGTAAAGCACTCAAACAACTTGCTTGTGTGCAATGTGGGCAGAAATCACAGAAAAGTGACATTACACAAGGGTAATGGCCTCCTAGGGACCTTGACTCTTCCCTATTTCATTTTGAAATTCTTCAAGTTTTTCACGAGACTTTAGTCATTTACAAACCTTGATTGCAATACCTCTGTCTCTTTTAAGACCAATATAGTGCCTATGCACATTTCCCTACTAGGGTGATCACAGCATATGGGCAGTCATGACCACCACTACAAGCCAAGGGGTTTCAAATTGTGACATTTCGGTAACCTAAACTACATCTAACTACTAAGGCGCCACTAGAAGTCAGTCTCAGTGAGCCTTTGCTCTTTGTGGTTTTTATTAATTTAGGTGTATAATGAAACTCTACAACCCTCTTATGTCTTTGACATATTACCTGCTTTGTGAGGCTTGTAAGTCAATCAATAGCGGTCTGCCCACTGCTTTTACTCCTGCCTATGTGATCCTGCCCCCACACTGATCTGTGTGTGTGTGAGAGATAGAGTGGATGCACACATGATTCTTGAGTGTGATGCGTGGGCCGATGTTCTTAAGCACCGCTGATGGAGCTCATCCATAACTGTGACTAAAACCTGGTGTGTTTCATTGTATTTGGATTTCATTAATGGGACACAAGCCCATGTCTCTTTAGTGAGAAATTTAGTGTGATATTTTTTAAAGTACTGAGTCCTTTGATACAGTATGAAATGAGTGAACAAGTAAGTAAGGAAAAAGGTACAGTACACATATAAAGTTTGGAAATCCTGAAGAAGAAGATACATTATATTGAAATATCTTCCAAAAGGAAGATGGTATGTAACGTGGATATAAATGTATGATATTGTGTGGATGTAAAATTGCATTATGTTGCTTTTACACTATCAGGGGAGGAAATTCCAACAAAAATCCTCCGTCCTGTCTTAAGTTTGAGACATGCCTTTTTTATTTTAGTGATATCTCTCACTACCAGACCGATGAAGCGCCATTCAGCAATCATGACACTTAATACGGATTCAAAATGCAAACAAGCTGTATTTTGAGCCACAATCAGTGATGACACAGTAGGTGTTTTGCCTTTAGCAGCCAGTGAGAAGCACCTGCTGTGACTTCGCTGATTGGGATGTAGAAAGAGGGCAACAGGCTTAACATTTCATAGAGAGGAGTGTTTTTTGTGAAACATCCTAAAATAACTCCTCAATAACAATTATAATATTGTTTTAAACCACATTTTTGAATTCCTTCTCACTAGTGTCCAGTCACACCTAAGCTAAACTTCTGGGGGCGTCATGATTAAGTTATATTTTCTTTAAGGTTAAGCTGAGAGGTGAAACAAACAAGTAGCAACAACACACTGGTGTAATACTTCAGTTATAGTACAAAGACTTTTCACTACAAAGTAGCCCACTGTTTGTTAAGCAACATGCTCTGATTATTTTTTACATAGCCTATATTAAACAAGAAAGCATGCAGTTTTTGTTTGTAAGAATGGATGACAGTGATGATTTATGTTTAATGTTTCTATATATTCACTTTATGTAAGTCTGTGTTTTAAGGCATAATAACTTATTATGTGCTAGTGTTTTTCATTTTTAATTGTAGGTACTGGTGATAACATATTGTCAAAGTATGTAGCCTACTACACATAGCTGACTATGAAAGACAAACTTATTAAACTCCCTTCAAGTAACAATGTAGCAAAAAAATGCATCTTAGACTCTCATTGGTTCTTTTAATGGCCCGGTTAATTTTATGACACTGGTCCACCATTCTGATTGGATGAGTTGAATTCAAAGCCACAAAGAACTGCAAATGTAGCCTATAACTTAAAACTTCACACCTCTGTGCCTGCATTTGATTCAAATATTAATATATCACCGGAAATGGTCAGCAATAGGCTGTTTAAACGTGAATGCCATAGCCTGTACTTTATTTAGCTGTAGTTCAAAAGAACTGTTATCAGATGAACACAACTGTCATATCGTAGTTATTTTTCCCTAACGCATAAAACACCTATATTATATAAGCAAGCGGCTGAGAGGCTCATTGGTTGCCTGAGGGCTGCCTCTGTCGGAGGTCTGGTGTGAGCAGCTGTCTTTGGGAAGCTGAGATTTAGTCCCTTTTTGTGACTGTTATTACAGTATTTTTGTCACGATTCATTTCTTGTCATCTGAGGAGGCTCGCGTGGAACGGCGGCGCACGCTCACAGTTTCAACCCCTTTCAACTTTCTCTCCGGGAAAACCCATCAGGACCTACGCAAAGGACTTTCCACAGCGCACACGAAGACGGGGACTGCTGGGAGATGTCAAGTGTCTCCAAGTGAAGTAGAAGAGGAGAAGCGTTTTGTGGAGTGGAGTTTTAAGTGTAGCGCACAGCTGGATACATTTTTTTCCGTCGTGGATGACACTTTATATTTTCTCGGATATGCTCTTACACAGACATTAAAAATGAGCGAGCAGGTAGGCTTTCAAAATCTTACGCGAGGACACCTAAATGGGGCGCCCTGGTGCTGATGGACACGGTGACTCCTGCTGCAATCAAACCTGCAACCTTTTAGTCAGCAGCACAGTCTCTACAGCCAATAGACGACTCTGCCATCCTGAGTCCTCCCACTAAAACAACCTGTATCACATTTACAGTATGGATTACTGTACGTGTCACCTCGCGCACATCCATTTAACAACTTTTGTCTGGGAGTGGATTTAATTTGGTCGAAACTGTGACACCTACACATTTCTTATTATGACTTTCATCTTGACGTGTTTTTCAGCCACACATTCGGGGGCTTAGTGTTCTTTTTGACAGGTTTCTGTTAGTAATTTACATCCTCCGTACACTTCTAAGAGTTGTAGCCTAAAATCTCGCCGGCTCTCATGGGACTGAGGCATTCGTCGCGTTGTTTGCTGCTACGGCGGAAGATGGCGGAGGCGGACAGCTCGGAGGTAGGGACCTTGTGGTGTCCTGTACCCGGTAACAGCGGGACAGGGACACTCTGAGCATGGTTATTTTTATGCTTATAACACATTTGACTTCGATAGTATGTGTACATCTTTTTTCCTTATTATCATCGCAATCGCAATTAGAATCAGCGTTACACTATGATGGCGAGCAAGCAAAGGAAAAGTGAAATCCTTGTTTTAGATGACCAAAGTAGAGCGCTGTTATTGCATTAATAGTGATAATGCATGCAGAAGATTTGCAGTTAGGTTAAATGATCAGCTTGGGAATGCATAGACGTATTGGACGTGGTTATGTCCGCTGTCCTTGGTGCTGAAACGGAACCTGTACCTTTTGCCGGCTCTTCACCCAGTCTCTTGGCTGTGTAATGGCAAAGCCCTAATATTTTTATGAATGTTTGACTGCTTATTATACGAATCCCTCTTGGCCTTCAGTTCTGTGAATCTGCTTCTATCAGCCCCATATTAACCTATAGGCTGGTCCACTCTGTAATTATCTTACCTGAAACTCAATCTTCCAGTAGCCTAACCATTTGCTTTCCCCCCCATTCTTGTCTGTAATTTATAAATCCTGATAAGAACACTCTCACTTTCCTTTCTTATTCCTCCTTAACAGCGACAGCAGTCTGTCACATCCCCCCTCTCTCAATCTGCCCAGCCCTCCCCAATGCCTAAACCAGTGCCTACTACCCACCATGTGCCCTGCATCCCCCATACACCTCATGTAGCGGCTCTGACCACCTGTCCTGGTCGAGGCAAAATTGCCAAATTCCTCAGCCCGGAGGAGATGACATCACGGGACTACTACTTCGACTCTTACGCCCACTTTGGCATCCATGAGGTAGGTTTGGTATGGCCAGGGTAAACGAATGACACCAGATGCTTCCTATTCTGTCAAACCTGATGCTCCTTAACTTGCCAAGGGGGTTGTCTGGCTTTCAGTCAGCAGGATTTGTCAAAAAACTGTGGCTGATTTAACACTTAACAGATGACATGGACAGATAGGCTTTGATTTTGGTAGTTCTCCAAATCTTTTTTCTGGCATAGATGATGTTTTCTCCATAACTAAGAACCTATTGCATACAGCCACAAATCCTCAGTTAATTGGATCTGAAAATAAATTGTAAATTAACAGTATAAAAGACAAGTTTAAACCCAAACACAGAAAAACAAGGATCCAAGCAGAGTTTTAAAAAGTATAAAACCAAACACGATTAAAACGCGATAACATCTCCCAGAAGCCTAAAGTTTAAAGCTGCAAATTTGACCTAAAATCGCTTTATTGAAATATCAAAATGTAACCTAATTTTCCCCCCAAAATAAAATCTACTCCGAACATGTTCCTCAGAGGCAACTGTCGGCCTACAAACAACAAAATGTTACATTTTAAGAACAATATCTTGCGGGGAAATAGAAAGTTGCTGAATTATCTGCACTAGTGGAGAGTGTCTCCTAGCTGAATAAAGACAAAGCTTTTACATTATCAACCAGCACTAAAGACACCAGATGCACGGTAATAGTCCCTGTTCAGTGCTCCATAAATGAAAACAATCTGTGTTTGTCTTTGTCATGTACAGTGAATTGCTAAATAAGACTGTAGAGCTATACCCTAGCCAATGACCTTGATCAGTGAAGGAGAGGTGGTGGTGGTGGTGGTAAAAAAGTTTGGGGACATATAGACCTTTTTAAACAGTGTCCAAATTTAGCATGTGGGTCAGGTTTTTGTCTGCTTGCAGACAAAGAGAGTGTCCTGATTATAGGAGTGCAAAGCAAGGAAACGGAAAGTGGGATGTGTGAATGGGTTCAGCGAGATGGATATCAGGCGGCCCCCAAAGGCTTTGTGTTGTACTCCTGTCTATTTCAAGAAGCTCTGCCATGGAGAGGCTTTTGGCCTAAATACTGCCTTATCTACTTATCCACTACTACTGGATGAGGAGGACATGCAACTGCCTGCTTTTAGCATAAAGTATACACATTTGTATGTTCATTATGTAACATTTTATGTGTTATGTATTCCTTTTGAGCATTTTTAGGAATCCACTATTCTTCAGGTAGTCTATACTGGTTCTGTATACAAACTATGATGGCTTCATGTTAGTCAAGGCAGCAAAAATCATTATGTATTGCAGCTATGAACTCTCTCTAATTTAAACAGGAGATGCTGAAGGACGAGGTGAGGACGCTGACCTACCGGAACGCCATGTACCACAACAAGCATGTGTTCAAAGATAAAATCGTCCTGGATGTTGGTAGCGGCACAGGGATCCTCTCTATGTTTGCCGCCAATGCCGGCGCCAAGCATGTGTATGGGGTGAGACAGATAGATACACCCTTTGACCACAAACAAATACTCGCCTTTTTTTATTCTAATCATCTAACAGCCTCTGCTTCTGTTTACGTCTTTATGAGACAGACAAGCCGCACACCTTTTCAGTGTCCAAATTAATGTCGTATCTCGCTCTGCCTTCACATTATCTCTCATCAGTGGCCTTTCCTTTTCCATAACAATGGCATACATGCCCTGCTTTTTTAAAATTCCTCTCATGGGCCAGTTTCTTGTATCCAGAAATTGTGAATCCCTCTTGAACATACAGAGGCAATATGAAACATCTGGCTCCCCTAAGAGCAGGGCTGTAAGTCACGTGTTAGACATTACCAGCAGTGTCTTCCACAGTTATGTATGATTCATATAGGCTACTATATTATACTTATGGATGGGAGAGCAAAATGATGTATTGGTTTTCATGATGCACAGGCTCTGAAATGAGCGACAGGGACAATACTGTTTAGATGGATTAGAAGGGTGGGATTAAATTTGTCCTTCCGATATTACCACAAAGGTTAACCTGCTGTTTTTGTGGAGGGAAAATGGTAGCTAACACCAATGCTGGTCCTTCAACAAAGGAATATAAAATATGTTTATTAAATATTAAAACACTGAAAAGAGCTTGTTCTAAAAAGCTAAACCTATAAACAATTTAGATATTGTAACAAACATTCAACACTTTCTTGTTGAGAAGACACCAGATCTGTTTTTTGTCTTTGTGCTTACAGATTGAATGTTCAAGTATATCTGAATATTCAGAGAAGATCATCAAGTCAAATCACCTACACAATGGTAAGTTGAAGTGGTTTTCCATTACTTCGTTATATCCTATACTTATATTCAGCTGTCTTAATGCAGAACAGTGAGATGACATTTGACTTAGAAATAGCGTGAAAACTCTGCATATTTCCATCATTACTGTCACACCCCGACAATATTAGTCACAGTTCTGATGGTTAACTGGCAGCTCACCTCTGATGCCAAATAACCTCTGCCATCAATCAGACTTCCCTCAGTGGTGCTGATTACCATTGTAAAATGCCACCATGAATTCACAGATGAAGGACTGGCAACAGATGTTGAGTTTCATAACCTGCACATTTGATATTAGGCAGTTTTTTTTTATTGATTTGATTTGATTTGATTTGATATCTTTATTTTGAACATGTAAATAAAAAATTAAAAAATCAATGATACAAAGAACAATGTTAAAGACAAATGAACAACAAAACAAAATCCATACTTCCCTCTATTTACATGTACAAAAAGGAGTAGGAAGAAGTAAAACTTATGTACTCCTACCCCCTTTATACCCTTACTACCATATTTATGCAAATCACACTAAATAATAAGGTTAAATAAATAATAAATCTATAGTCAATAAGAATATATATTCAAAAGTTCTATACACATAAGGATATTACCCATACATGACAATATTTATACATACGACAGATTTATTAAATATAAGCTCAGGTTAGCATAGTGTTTCTCTGTACCTTGTTTCTCTGTACTTATTTCATCCTTTATGTTAACTGCAAATGCAATGCAGCGCAATACTTTTTATTAATTAGGAACAAACAAGCACAACAATATTACTTGTAATTGCATTGCTTACAAAGAAAGCATCTGCACGCTATATGCATTTTTTTTCCACAGAGGGGTCAAAAGTGCCTGTGCTAAACTACCGTGCAGAGACAATGTGTTTATTTTAATAAGGTGTTTCTCAATTTTGTAAAAAAATAAATAAATAAATCTGAAGTATACACGCATTTTTTCACACATAACTAAGGAAAAGAATGGGTCTAATCAAGGTGACCTGAAAGGGACTTCAAGTAAAAGCAGTTATAGATAACATAAACCTGACGCGATGAGCAGTAATTAAGCTGTATTAACTTCACAGTCATCTGAGAATATAGTCATTGTCCGATTTACATTAATGTGATGAAGATGCCGTGAAGTAATTTGTTGCCTGCTGTTTTGTGGCATTACACACTGCAGTCATTACCATCTTCAAGGGCAAAGTGGAGGAGGTGGAGCTGCCTGTGGAGAAGGTGGACATTATCATCTCAGAGTGGATGGGCTATTGCCTGTTCTACGAGTCCATGCTCAACACTGTCATCTTTGCCAGGGACAAGTGGCTGGTATGATGGTGCTGCTGGAGGCTTGGAGAGGGCTGGGCTTAGTGTGTGTGTGTGTGTGTGTGTGTGTGTGTAGCTGGCTGTACAAATAAGGCTTTTACACATAAACACACCAGACAGTGACAGAGTAGAGGATTTACTGTACACTTGTGTGCTTGTATCTGCTGCACAGCTGATGACATACATGAATGATCTGGTTTCTAACCTCAGTAGCTGCCCACATGCTTTAAACTCTGCACATGTGATCTTATATTACATGCCAGGTGTGTGAACAATAAAGCTGATGGATGGCCTTTGTGCGCGTGTGTGTGATGATTCCTGAAGCTTTTCTTATCTTCAGAAACCTGGAGGTCTGATGTTCCCTGACAGAGCAGCTCTCTATGTGGTAGCCATTGAAGACAGGCAGTACAAGGACTTCAAGATTCATTGTGAGTAACTATGTTTTTGCTAACCCATTGCTTTCTTCAGCTGTGTAGTGCATAATTACTGACCAATGTGCTGATGAAGTAAAATCAAACTCAAATTATGAAATGAAATGGTCCAACTGGGGACACTGAAACAAGCTGACATATTATCAGCTCATAAAGTTGAAATGGTGAATATGTTAGCAAAGAACATTAGCATTTATTTGAAGTTGTACTTTGGTCTACCGGATGAATTTAAGTCCAATATTTACTCCTGAGGGAATATAAGCTCTTTAACTCTGTTAAGCTCTGTTATGCTCACTAGCTAGAGCTAGTTAGCTCGTAAAAGTCATTAACCTGGTCTACTGTTTGGTGCAGGGCAGGTAGCATTAACGCTTTTAGTTGAGAAAAGATACCTGTTTCTAATGAGAGCAGTGAGACTAATTTAAGGCAGTAAAGTTGTGGACGGGAAAACCAAAACAATGAGCTGAAAGACTCTAATACACTCCATAGAGCTGAGGGGAACTGCAAGGTCGAGTCGGTTCATAATTATGAGTGACCCATTTTAAATTACAATCCTTTGTTAATATAAAATATTAATTAGAGCAGCTTTAAGGCTTTACTGGCCAGCAATAAGCCACTAATAAGGACAACATATGGGTTGCCAGGTTGTGAAAAATTTGTTTGGCTGAAGTTTTATACTGTGAGAAATGAGAAAGTCATTAATAAAAGGTCAGGGTTTGTCACATTTTAGGGAGCCATCACATCTGCAGTTAATGATATTATTAATGATAGTAAATTAATAATAGAGAGTATCTCCACATTAATCCTTTAGGTTTGGTGTTGACAACCAGATAAGCAGCCCTTTTGTAGAAGTGGTTGAAATGTCTAATTAGAAAGTAGTACCAAAAGTATTTAAACCAGTGAGGTGCCTTTATCCTTCAGTACATTTTCTGCTCTATTTGGGTTCAAATAGCTATAACAGCAGGAGTGCTGAGCTTAACATTGTGATCCAGATCAGGGCACCAATATTAAAGGTGCCATTCACACAGAATCTGGGTTAATGACTACTACTGAGTTTCCTTTATACTGCACAGGGGGCCTTCTCTGTTCTATTACATTTAGACGTGCACATAAAAGTACATACTTTCACATAAATGTCCAAAAGATTTAAGTCTACCCAAACCCTTGTTCTCTTATTTTTAGCTTCCCTCTGCGTCGGTGGCACATTCCACCTTCTCATCATTCAGACTTAGTGTTTGGCCCCCTGACAAAGCAAGGTGGAGTGGAGGGACAGAGGGAATGGGGGAGGGAAAGCCTGCTTGGTATGTTTTCAGCCCAAATTATAATAAAAAAAGCCTGCCAGACATGGTGGAGGAGGTGGAGGAGGCTGGTGTCTATTTTCAGGAGGGCTTGTCTTTTTCCACATATAGGAGCTGGATAGACAGAAAGACAGCGTGAGCCCGGGACTGTTTTTCCTGGCAGGGTTAAGCGCTTTGTTTTATTTTCTCTGCTACCTTTTGTGTGTGTGTGTGTGTGCTGACAGCTTGGCAGAGAACAGAGCTTCACAAGTGTTTGAAACTTCAGAAAGTTAAAATCCAGAACGTACATACTGTGTGTATTTCACATGGGTGTTTTACTTTAGATATTTGTGTCTGTGTGTGCACAGGGTGGGAAAACGTGTATGGGTTTGACATGAGCTGCATTCGCAATGTGGCCATCAAAGAGCCTCTGGTGGACGTGGTAGATCCCAAGCAGGTGGTGACGAACGCCTGCCTCCTAAAGGTCAGCCTGTGTCCTGGTGTACAAATATATGCATTATGCGAACATACCTCAGGAATTTGCCTTTCATACTATATTGTTTTGGCAAGCAACATTTTTGATTTTTGTGTTGTGCTACCAACTGCATGAATTCCTAAATAAAAAGTCAGCTATCAATTCCGGAGTCTCTGAACAGTCCCCATCTGCTGAGACTATTTTCTAGTACATTATAGAGGGTTTCTCGAGAGCTGTAATAGTCTGCGGCTCTGTTGTCATGCTTGAAGATACAACAGTGGCTTGTCTTTCATCTCACAAATGAAACAAATGAACAGAGGAAAAGAGCATTCAGGGAGGTGATAGCCCCCCCACACACACACACACCTTTCTTTTCATTTCTTTTCGCTTTAACAGTCACTTCTCTCTGCTTCCTATCATGTTTTTTTTCTTTGATTTTCAGTCTCTGAAACCTTCATTCTTTCTTCTTTATTGTCTAATATCCTTTTGTAGTATACTTTCCCACTCTTTCCTTCTCTCACTTCTTCTTACCTTTCTGTCACATTCTCTGATTTAAACAATGTCAGGCCTCACTAGTTTAAGGGAGGTCTCTCCCTCTGTGCGATGGTGAAACCTCACACAAGAGCAGGCATTAAGTCACCAGTGAGAATGAAAAAGGCCCCCTATCACTCGGAAAAGCACCAATCCTCCTTTTGTGTTCAGAAAAGTGATGTATGTGTTCAGTTAGAGGGTGGTTATTAGTTAGCGACATGCTGGCCTGGAAATTAATTCTCAATGTCAGTATCTCTTTCACATCTACGTATTCAGGCCTTGTTCAACCCTTCCCCCTGCTGCCAGCCACTTCTCCCCATCTTAATTCCAACTGCCACTCATTCCTCACACACTAAAATTACAAAGTCGCTCCCGGGTTTTTTTTTCTCTCCTCCCACAATTTGCTGTATATGATGCTGGCCTTGTATCATTGGAAAGGACAGAGGTGTTAAATCACAATCTGTCATGCTGACACCACATGGCCCGGACGATCGGTAGCCCAATAGGCTGTGCAAGATGAACAGGTTGCAGTTTACCCCCCACCCCCCATTATCTGCATGCCAAGCAGGGGCACACTGGCTGTGCTCTTATTTTAGACCCGCAGTGATGCCTGCCAGGTAACAAAAAGTGAAATTTAAATTTGTGGCCATATTTATAAGGCAGTGCTTGAAATAGACTCGAGCAAACACACAGACGTTGTGTTCACATGCACATGCACTCACACACACACACAGCCTCCCTCCCTTGTAGACTTGAGGGAGGACACCCACACAGCATGTGTACTGTGAGCAGGCTTCGTTTGCCAGCCATGATTCAACCTGTGGGCTTTCACACACATACACACACACATACACAATAAGCATAGTGAATAATCAAGAAGGGTTTGACATATACATGTACCGCATGTGTGTGAGGGATGGCAAGCGGGGGGTGACAACTTGTGCGTGTCTGTGCTTGTACATGGTGGTGTGCTGTTGTACTGTGTCATGACATTTCATGACATTTCATGAATTGGAAAAGCCCAGAGATCTAATGAAAGCAGTCTTTACAGAAAAGCAAAATATGTTATCTTTTGCCCCCCCCCCAGGAAGTGGACATCTACACTGTGAAGCCAGAGGACCTGTCCTTCACCTCAGCTTTCTGTCTGCAGATCCAGCGCAACGATTACGTCCACGCGCTGGTCACCTATTTCAATATTGAGTTTACCAAGTGTCACAAAAAAGACTGGCTTCTCCACTGGTTAGTAATTCCTTCATACTTTTTATAAGATTGTCTGTTCACCCATCTGTCTCTGAGAGTACTGCCTCCAACCGGAGAAACTGCACATTGTGATGGGGATTTGTCCAGTCATTTGTCCAAAATGCATAAAATGTTGCCAGAACCTTCTGGTTGAGCCAAGAATAAGTCAATCAATGTGAAACGATTCCTCTATCCAACTGGTCTATGGAGCCTTAAGAGATGGAGATACATTTTTATGGACAAAACTCCCAACATTAAGGTATCAGAACAAGTTAATATTTTTATAACAATAATGAAAAAAAAAGAACTATAACATCCACCGTGTATCACAAGCATCATAAAATATGGACAGTCATTATGCAGCTCTACATACTTTGAGCATCCGTAAACGGTAAAGGGGAAATGGTAAATGGACATGAGTGAATGAAATTTAAAGGAGAGTGATGAGTGCCTGATCCTTTCCCGCAAGGGTTCCAAATTCCATTTGAAATCTTTTGAGCAGAACTTTTTGGGGTTTTTTAGCAGTAAATCAATGTCCATTAAAAAGAAGCTACTGCGTTTCAAAATCTTTGCTCTTGGCTACACTCTGCTGGTGTGCCATGAGCCGACCTGGAATCAGCGGAATCACCAAGCATTTTTGGTAACGTGGCATTGAGTTCACCTATTATAGAGAGAGGAGCTAGGCTGTTATGTAAGCTTATTTTAATGCATTCATGCATCCAGTGCTTACATAATGTTGTGTAGAGGAGGTTCTATGTTTGGCTGAGTCTGTCGGGCCTGAGGCTGAGCATCACTGAAGAAGTTCTCTCTTCTCAGTCTCTTTATTTCTCCCACTGGGTGAGTTTCAGCCTCTTTGCTATTAAATGTCTCCCATTTTAACATCCTCAAGGGAGCTGATTGCCCACTGAAACCAGTACGTTTTGTAAATTTTATAATTTCTCAGTCTCCCTTCTCTTTCCTGCCTCTTTTTTCCTCATTCCCTCTCATTTCTTCATTACCCATTGCCTCTTTTACCTCCTTACACCGTATCTTCTTTCTTCTGTGTATTATGTTCTTTTTCATTCCTTTTCCTGTTTCCTTCTCGCTCGTGTACATATATTACCCCCCTCCACTCCTCCTTTCCTCTACCTCAGCTCCAGATGCTGCCAGCACACACTGGAAACAGACAGTGTTTTACTTAGAGGACTACTTAACCGTCAAGAAGGGAGAGGAGATCTTTGGCAGTATTGCTGTCAGGCCCAATGAGAAGAATGTGGTAAGACACACAAGAAAAATACACAAATTTTGTGGTAAGTTTGACATTTTAGGAAATTTGCTTATTTCCTTCTGGCAGGATTTAGATGAGGAGACTCATACCCCTCTCATTTCTGTACGTTAAATTTAAGGCCACAAACAGCAGCTGGTTAGCATAGCTTAGCACAAAGACTGCAAAGAGGGGGAAACAGCTAAGGTCCCAAAGGTCCCATATAAGGCAGACAACAACAATTTGCTGTTTTATGGTGGGGTTATGTGGTTGACTGTTTCTTGACTGAGACCATTTGCAACAGTAAATATTCCATCTAAAAACGTTGGGACATGTACTTATGTACAGAGCATGAGTATATGTACTTAGTTAAATTTCAACACTGCATCTGAATAGTTTCAAAGCACATTTTTAAGTTTTTATTTGGCTAGTGGATATTTCTTTCATTAAAGCTAGGTGAGGTAACATTGAAGAACTGGCAAGAGACTGCTAGATTTTGAAACTATCCTCCCTTCAGACCTCCCTCCAAAGCCACTCCCCAAAAACACATTTCCATGCGCAGTGACTGCACATAGGTAGGCAGGCAGGTAGGCTCCTCATTTCCATCAGAATGAAATGATTGGCTGATACTTGATAGTGGAGTTTTTCATTTTTTGTGTCAGAGCTTTTGATTTATTGATTGCTGTCAGGATGTAAAGAGAATAAAACAATGTTACAACAACAAATCAACAAATATTACAAAAAAAATCTTCTAAAAATGAATTGCCTACCCCAGCGTTAAATTTTTGGTTATCATTTTATCTTTTGTAGCGTGACCTGGAGT
Organism: Lepomis macrochirus; assembly: GCA_024633595.2. Lineage (NCBI taxonomy): Eukaryota > Metazoa > Chordata > Actinopteri > Centrarchiformes > Centrarchidae > Lepomis > Lepomis macrochirus. The sequence goes on along the minus strand of JALXJV020000024.1, from coordinate 14,996,949 downwards.
TCACCCTGGAGCTAGACTTTAAGGGACAACTATGTGAGGCTGCCATTTCCCACGACTACAAAATGCGTTAGGAACAACAACAACCAACCAACTACCCTCAGCCCTTCGGGACCCAATTGGAGAGGAGGGAGTGGGCACAGCCTCTCCAACAAGCATTCCAGTGGCCAGCGAGGGCGACCAGACCAGGCGCATCAGATTGGATGCCATCATGCCAGCACCTAAGTGATGTCATCCGAATAGGCAAGTATCTGTCAGCAATAGTGCCATCACCTGTACCAACTTGATCGACTCGGGCACATCGTTGAATGTAACATCCTAAATGAACTTGATTTTTTCTTTTCTCTCACTTTTTTTGTTTGTGTTTCTGGAAATGTTACTTTTTTGAGTCTAAAACGAAAAGCATTTGAGTCTTAATATTGTAAGTGCAGCTAAGTGAAAAGCATCGATCTGTGTGATGTTAAGAGGGTTACAGCACAGTCATTATCTGTTTTTCCTTTAGTCATTTATTAAGATTTGTAATGCACTGTATAATTGTGTAGAGCATACAGTAATCAATTGTGATTTATTTTATTATTTATTATTTGCATGTGAACTGTTTTTGCTTCATTGATTTTAGAAAGATGTAAATTGTAATTTGTTTATTTCTTTAATAGAGACAATTCTGAGCAAATGCACTTTGGTGTCAGAGTAGAACAGAACGAAGCCTCAGAACAGCAACAAACACAGATGCAATATGTCATGTATCACACTTTGTCTTGGAGATCAGACAAACAAAAAGAATGGCAAAAGATGAACACGATGATGAATAAAGTATCAAAGAATCAACTCTGATTGTTCCAACGTGATTTTCATTTAAAACAGCCATTTTAATAATTTCCAAATAATTTATTTCTGTTTTAGCTTCACCATAAAATTGAACTACATTAACATATGCTACACCAGACAAAAAACAGAGAAATTAACTTGAAAGCTAACATCCAGTTATGAAAAAGTTTCAGTATATTTCTGATTTTAAAGTAATTATAGTACAGAATATGTTTCTATTTTAAAACACAGCACAACTCCGATTTGGCAACATTGTTTACAGGAAATGTTGCAGCACCTTATTTTATTCACTTTAAACGAGCTCTTCCCCTGAGCCTCGTCATTTAAGCTTGACAGTAGGTTTCACGCTCACACGGGGCAACACACCTGTTCATGCAGCGCCTTTCAGGGCCAAAATGAAGACACCCTTTCATTCAGTGATAAGGTCCAACAATGATTTCATTGCAATGTCTTAAAACAAGTCGAAATGTCCAGAAATAAGTCAGTAAACTGAGTATACACTTCACTTGCAGCAGGCTTTCTTCTTTACGGGCTGAGCACTGAGGATGACTGTTGTGTCTCTCACTCTGTCCTCCTGCTCCATTAACACTCTGAGTCAAGACAGAGAGAGAACACTGCATGACCAAACTCCTGATAAAAGGTAATAAGTGCAATAGGTCATCTACTCCTTTATTTCATCATGCATCTGATGACTGGTGTGCAGTGTGTCTGTATGGTTAGTTCGTGGACAGCTGTATATAATTATATCATAGTGGCTGTATTATTAATGTATATTGTCAGCTGCGTAGCAGAATGGATGTACAAAACTGAATTTCCCTATATAACTTGTTACATTGTGACAAATATACCTACCTACTTACCATTATGTCAGACACTTACCTGGCCAAGTATGTAAGAGACTCTGTCACATTCTTGCCAGTGTAGGCACTGACCTCAAAGAACATCACCTTGTTCTCCTACACAGGATATGCACAGAAAGTCAAAACATGAAAATCATTCAAGACACACTAGGGTTATGATCAGAACTTTCAATATTAAAACAGAGTATTAAGGAATACCTAGAATTAACAACATGAGTACCGAAAAATTTCAATTAATAGCCCAGGCTTTTATTGGCTTAAATCACTGAACTAATCCTGCCTGTATTTGGGGCCGGTGTTCATACGAGACTTGCCTTTAATTCCTTTACCGTTCCAGTCAATCTGAATAATAGTTTCGTGGCTCATTGTTTCAGTAAGATGAACAATTGACAAACGTTAAAACATTTATATTTGTATGCATGATCTAAGCAGCTTAGAACTAGCTCAAGCAAGAAGTTTTATACATCCAAAGAACTTCTGTGAAAAAACAGACCAGGTGTCTAATTGAAACCTGCATTCATTTGTCAGAACATGAAGCCACACCAGGCCAGTAAAAGAGACTGGCATCTAATTGGGACTAGGCTTTTTATTTAAGTTTTACGGTAGTTTCAGTGACCTTGCAATCTACTTGAATCAACATGGAACTGCCTCATTGCACTCTTGCACATACAATTGAATTTAACTCACATAAGCCAGTCGCTCAGCTTCCTTGAATGACACCTCCCTTTCGCCATCCATGTCCATTTTGTTGCCCAAAAGGAGGACAGGGATCCCTTCCCCTGCTGCGTCCTGAAGAAAAGTAGCCCTATGATTTAGTGAAGCCCTTTTGACAGGAGAGAGTTTGACGTTGCAAAGTAGGAAAACTGCAGGGATAAATCCCAAAATCAATGACAGCTCACTGTCACTGCTTACTGGGACACTTGAACAGGACACAGCCATTGTTAATGTCATTAGTAAAACCTGTGCCTTTCCTACTGTCACAAGTTAAAATGTCTGCTGTGAACTGTACTTCCATCAGGTCTGTGGACTTGACCAATGAGAGACCAATTGGTCAAATTTGAAGCAGCAGAGGTAGCGTGACCTTTTTTCTGTAGTATGTGTCATGGTCTAAAACCAGTTCCCATAATGAAACTTAATAGCATGACTTCAACATATGCAACGGCTGGAGTGCCACAAAACTGATCTTTGTTTAAGCTGTAGATAGTAAAAATGTTCAACTACTACAAGCAATATTACAAAAAACTCCTTTAACATTATGGGAAGACCACAAATAATATAAACCTGACAAGGGGTCAGTGTTTGATAAATAAACCACGATAATCTCCCGACTCCACACATGAAGAAAACAAGATCTCCTCAAGTCAAAGGTCAGACCTGGACATTGATGAGCCAGGGTCGCACAGCCTTGAAGCTCTCCTCCACCGTGACGTCGTACATCACCACCACACCGTCTGCCTTGCGAAAGAACTGCTTGGTTATGCTGCGGTACCTGTGTCAAAGAGAGAGTCTGACTGTCAGCATGTTGACCTACTGCACACAACTACCAGTATTATATATTTGAATGACAGTTAAATTCTACTGTAGTACTGCATAGAAAAGATATTTTAACTCAAGTGTAACAAAAGTGACAAATATAATAATTGTACATTATTATGTGTTGCTTTGTAGTGTTCATTCACTTGAAGTAGTATTGCTTATTAGTTTACTTATTTTACAATAAGTATGCTAAATTACTACTAGAGGACCAATACCCCGAGTACAATGAAACTTTGCACTCAAATTTTGCACCAAAAATAACGATGTGATATAAATGATAACTTGGATTACAGAAATACTTTGAGGTACAGCCATAATACTACAAAACTATCAAAAAAACTGTCATTAGTACATTATATTATTTACACTTGGGTATGTAGCAATTGTAGCATTGATTATGTGTTCATTCTTACTTTATTTTCTCATATATCTTCTTATTTCATTTAGGTTAAAATCTCCCACATCTTCACTTATCTAAATCTAATGAATGAAATAGAAATTCACCTCTCTTGACCTGCCGTGTCCCAAAGCTGCATGGCAACCTGCATATTGTCCAGGGTTAGTGTCTTCACACTGTAGTCAATACCTAATCAAGACAAAACAGAGATTACCTTAATATAACCAGAAAATATTAATAATTTCTTCGTAGAAATTTTGTTTGTTTAGATTCATTGACTGAATGATAAAATATGTGGCTGCATTTCTCACTATTTAATTTAAATTTGATTATATTCATTGTTTTTGTGACGGAACAACAAAGATAAAAATAGCCACTAGGGGGTCTCATGAGGAGTGATACGGATGCTGCTGTCCTTTCAGAGAAGAAAGGGGGGAAGAAAGTGGAGATAACATGGCTCGATTGAGAGTTGGGAAAGATGAAAGCAGGGAGAAAAATTCATCACAAGTGACATAATCTGCAGTACAATGCGTGCCAGGGCTCTTAGACAAGCAGTGTGACTTCACAAGCCCTTTCATGTGATGCTAAGTCGCCCTGCGATCTTCTGTGTTAGCATCCGCACACACAATCACACACACACATGTGCCATTCCAATTAGTTGAAAGCAGCCTCTGACACTTTTGTACATACGATACAATATTATTACAGTGTTTCTCTTCTCACCCACAGTAGCAGTTGTGGAAGGGTGGAAACGGCCTTCACAGAAGGAGCGTAGCAGAGATGTCTTGCCTACACTCGAGTTGCCAACCAGGACCACTTTGAACAGGCGGTCTGGTACAAACAGGGCTCCTTCTTTTGCCTTGTGAAGAAGATTAAACACAGGCAAAGGCAGAGAGATGTAGACAGAAACATAAATTCGTATTAACCTGGTTCATTTTTTCTCGTTCATTACCTCTGCGGTAACTTCTCCGCAGGTTAGAACATATATTTTTGTTCAAGATCAAAACATATTTGAAGCTCCAAGGCTGTGGACGTACTTGCTGGGCCTCCTTCCCAACAGGCTGTCCTCTTGGAGACGCGGGTGTCTTTTTGGCTCGGCTAAAGCGAGATTTCCTCGCCGGAGGAGCATCTGCCGACACAGGAACCACAGGGTGACTAGAGAGTGGGGCAGCAGAGGGGCCCGCTGCTGCTTCCTCTTCCTCCTCATCGCCCGCCTCGTCTTCCTCCTCACTGAGCTGGTGCAGTAAAGGTTGAGGCCCTCCCTGGAGCAGGTGGGGCAGGTGGTCCTCTTCTATGGAGATGACTCGACGGAGGGGCCACCCGTCCAGAGGGCTGTCCAAGACCTCCTCTTCTACTCCTCTCTTCTTCTCAACTTCCACTTTCTTTGCTCTTTCTCTGTCTCTCCCTGTCACCCTCTTAGTGGCGGCCATCTTGCTTGGTGATTTTTTGACCTTTGATTTCACATCAAAACCTTTGGGCGTAGGGGGATTGATATAACCATTGGCTAAAATGGAGTTTTTCTTTGCTGCAGGGCGTTGTTGACATGCGGGGGCACTAACAGTGGTGGTGGAAGAGGAGGGCGTGGTGGTGGTGTCATCCTCACTACAGGAGGAGGAAGCAACAAACACGATTTGAAGGTGCTCTATGGGCAAGGCCTCCAGAGACTGGTAGGACCCGTCCACCGACAGTGGGGTTCTTTAAAAAACAGAGGAGAAACAGAGGATATACTGGATCAATTCACTTGACTGAGATGAAAATGTGGAGGCCAAAGCACTAAAATGTGGTGCTAAAATCTGGTTTTAGTCTCATTTAAACAAAAAAGTAAATTACTTGATTGTTGTAAGTGTATGCAATCAGATATCCTCTGTTTTTCCTCCTTTGTTACAAGATTTTCACAACACACTGAGGTGGGAATTCTTCTTTGTCACACAGGAAATACACTGACAGATGATTTTAGTTAAAGAGCATTCGAAAGGATAAATGAATCACCTTTTTGCCGTCTGGCTAGCATCATCAAATATGTTGGCGAGGCCGGCTCTCTGCTTCTGCTTCTTTCTGAGTGAGGATCGGGGCTTATTTAAACAAAGGGGATGCATGTTTGTGTTACAGAGGTATTTTATCAATCAGGTAATGCCACAATAGATGCTGCTGTAATGAAGTTAGGTCAAATGTATACTCACTACGCCGCAGCATATGTCTCGCTCATCTTTTAAATGTTTGTTCATCTCTCTGGGAAGATTGAAAGGAGGAATTAATGAGAAAGATGGAATCTGCTGTGGGACAGAGTGCAATGAAAAGCATAAAAAGCATATGGGGCGTTGCAAATCCTTTAACTTGATTTGTGAGGTTTGCAAATTAGGGCTGAACCAGAAGAAAAGATTAAAACTACCCAGGTTTGACATGTGCTCATGGGATGTCCTAATTGTACCTGAGGAGGTCAAGCTGCTTCATGAGACTCTGCTTCTCTCTCTGCAGTCCCTCAGTTACTCTGTACATTTCCCTGAAACAGGACAGAATGACATACTCTTAAACACTTCAAGTACAAGTGAGTGTGTGTGTTTGTAGTCTTTGTAGGTTGATTTTCGGGTTAAAGCTTAAGGTTATGTAATGGTTAGGCATCTCTTGGACATGGAAATTAAGTGTAGTAAGGAAATGCTCTCAAATGATTGTTCACACAAATACTTAAAAATGTGCAATAGGTATGTATACCCACATCTCTTTCTCTTGCTGTAGCCGGGCAGCCTGCTCCTGCAGCATGGCCAGTTGTTCCTGGGCTAGTGCCAGCTCCTGGCTGGTGCTCTCCAGCGCCTGGGACAGCTCTTCGTTGGTCATCTTTAGCTTGACGTTCTCCACATGGCTCTCTTGCTTCTCACTGCTCAGCTCACTGCACTGGAGCTCTAACTGGAGGGGGGGGCATGTGCACAGAATTGAAATGCACTAATGCTGGGTGAGTGAGCTTAAAGTGTATCTACAGTGAAAACGGGACTGTATGGCTGCTGCTTATACCCTTTCCAGCAAGGATTAATACCTTCTACCCACTTTACTACGTCCAACCACATTTTGAATTATCCATCTTGTGTTATTTTTTCATGTGTTTTGCCACATCCTATACATTGTCATGACACGTGTTGTACATGTGCGCTTACCCTTTTCTGCTTCTGGAAAAGATGTTCCAGCTCTTTTTCCTTCGACAACAGTTGGTACTCCAGGTCCTGGCTACGCAACTGCAGACGTCCAGAGTCCTGCATGGCCAGAAGACACCAAGGTTAAAAGGTCAAATGATTCAAGAGTAGGCACACGATTAAGCTTATTAAATGTTTTAAATGTTTATAAAACATATAAAAATAATCTGATTTGAGGAATAATTTGTGTCTAATATGTTTTTTCTTTACTCCTTCTACCATCTGGAAAAATCCAGGCTCTATGAATATGCAAATGTTGAACAGGAAATTGTTTTTCAGACTCTGACAACAGTTATTGTGTGGCTAAAAGAGATATTGCTTTGGTCCTTTTTTGCTTGTGTTTGAGTTCTTGTACCTTTAGCAGCAGCCGGTCTTTCTCATTTTTGATCTGTGCCTCCATCTCTTCATATAAATGGCGGATCTCATTGTCATGTGTTGCAGCCTTCCTGCAAAGCGTAACAGCACTAGATATTAGAGACTTTACAATCATTAAGGTTAATAACTGTGAATTTGATGAATTACATGCGGTATGACATAATATTACTTCTAGGAACAGAACAGCATTGTTGTCTAGGTTGAGCTTAAGGTTGTATTATTCCCCCTCTATCTGTAATTACATGTGAACTCATACACATAAGTGCAAACACACACCACACACACACACACACACACACACACACACACACACACACACGCACACACACACACACACACACACACACACACACACACACACACACACACACACACACACACCAACAGAGCTTCATTTTCAAAAGAATACTGAGTGGTATTTACATTCCCTCTGACAATTGTTAAGACCCAAACAGCCAATTAGTAAAGTCTAAAGGAATAAGAAGCTGTTGCACAGTACCATTCTGTGCCATGGGAAAACTACCATACGCATGTTTTACAAACAGCCTAAATCACACTGACATTCTGTGTGCAGAGACACCTGCAATTTGACATTATCTTCAGAGATTTTGCATTGCATTTTATGGGAGTAGATCTATCAAATATATTGACCAAGACATATTATACTTATTACTGCTTTTTATGTCCCCATCAGGCATAGTATTAATGGATTTCCACACTCTCTGAAGGTGATCAGACAGACTTCAGAGTGTGCCTCCAGATTAGTGATCATTTGACACGGATAAAGGTGTTGTTCTATAGAGAATTACAGGTTAATTCATGCAAACACTCTCAGGCTGCGGGCCCAGCATGGGCCAATAATATAAACACGGGTTTGTTTGTATCTGACAACATTATGGAAAGGATCCCTACAAAGATAGACTTTATTTTAAAGAGTAAGATCCCTTTTTTTAATACTGGAAATACAAACAAACACAAACAAACTAACTGACAGGCAGTGGTAGAACAGCAACTCCAGTGTGCTGCGAGGTAAAATTACTATTTTTACTAATGGAGTCTTGTGGCTTAGACAAGAGCAATATCGCTACTGTTTCTGGTAAAACAAAAAGGTTCTTAGTCATTAAAAAAATGTTTGTCTTTGTAGGGATGTTGTCAGACACTTGTAATAACAATCTGAGCCAAGTGGCAAAAACAAGCACTTTAGTGGACGTACATAGCATTTTACTGGTGCTAACTGCAGCACTCACTCAATACTGGACCAATTTAAAAACTGTCTCAATTAGTCACATAGACACAAAAAACACAGGAAAATAAGGTCAAGGTTGAAAAAGTGTGGGAACCAATTTAGAAATGTAGCCTTTTTAACCCATGATCCACACTCACTGTTGCAGAAATAAACACACCACACCATATTTCTTTAATCCCTTTCTATTTGATTTTCCTTCCTGCATACTATATGCTAATATTCACTATTCATTACCCACCATCTTCTTGCCCTCTGTTTTTTTATGTTCTGCCCAGGCAAGAAAATGCTTATAAAAAATAACATCACAGTTTACAGTCTTCTTTTCTGCCATGAGTACATGTGTGTCCAATCCTACTACCTCTGGAGGGCACTCTCCATCTCCTTCTTCTCCTGGTGGGCCTCTTTGATCTGGTGGGTAACCCTTGCCAGGAACTCCTCAAAATTGGACAGGAGGTGAGGCTCATCTCGCCTGAGCTGGGCCCAAAGACTGCGCACCTCTCCTGGACTGGAGGGTGAGAAAAGGAGAAGACACAAATAGTGAGATTAGTCGAATTAAACCACTTGTGTCAAGTGTGGATTATGGTTTTCAAGTGCAAAGCACACAACAGATTACATGTACACGTTTTGCAGTAATTACACTCACTCCTCAAACACATTACTGGCCCCAAGACTTTCAAGCAGCATAGAGAAGTGCCTCTCCTCCTCGTCTTCAACTCCTGACAGCTTGGCTTCCCATTGGCTCTGATAAAGGGCTTCCTTGGCCCTAAAGACAGGACTAAGGGCCTGATTTTGGTCATCAGTCACAGAGATCCTCCGGCCTTGCAGGAACTGACCTGAGACAAACCCATGGGGGGTGGCAGCATATTTAAACCAACACCTCAGTAGCATCTGGACAGTAGCTTTAGCTTGAAGATAAATTTCCAAACCATATACTGTCATTTTTCCCATTTAGCAATTGTACAGAGGCGGGAAGAGTAAGGGAAGCTTCCAAATAAAGTAGGAGAGTGAGGTAAACTCTAATAAAAATTTAAATAACACGAGCTACACAATCTGCTGTAAATAGACCTTTAGAAATACATGATAAGGGTTTTAAAGTGGGACTAAATTTGGGAAGAAATAACACATTCTTCTTTATACAAATGAAATGTCAATTCATAAGTAATAAAACGCACCTTTGCTTTATTCAGTACACTTTTGTTTTGCTGCTACAGCCTATCTTGGTGTGGTATGACCAGTAGCTTTTGGTGGCCTAATGTTAGCAAACGTTAGCCACCGGTTGTGTTGTGTAACTGACATAACTGGTTCAGTTAAGATATTTTCACTTGCAGCTTAAGTGGCATCTCTTTAGCTAAAACTACATAGCCTTTAATCATTTCTAGGCTTCAAACACACAACAACTTACATTACACAAAACAATTATTTTCCACTGTTAGTTTTTGTCAACTTGATGCCATCATTGACTGCCATTTGTTCCAGGTTAGATTGACAGAATCCTGTTTAAAGTTAAAATCCAGTTAGCTGCATGGCCAGGCTAAAGTCTGACAGCAGAAAAACCTACTGAATCCAGAGGAGAATGCCTCCAGTGTGAGGTAACCAGTGCGATCTGTATCCAGAGAGTCAAACACATCCTCCAGCTCCTCCGCAGTGAGAGGGAGCTCTCTGTGGAGCCTCTGTCAGGAAAACATAAACACACAGGACATTTAAATGCTGCTGTATGAGTTGAGCTGAACAGGAACTATCAGCACTACCAAACATTACACATAGCTGGCAATGGACACGGTTAGGAGTTGGACACAATTTAAAGTGATATATTTACATAACATAAAGTAACTCTTATGCTATATGTATAAGTAGTATCTAAATCAATACAGAAAAATGTATGATGATTCAAGAATGCCTAGCACAGAATGAACACAGGCACAAAGTGGCAGTTTTATGTGTCACTGTACAGAGATTTTCTTGGAAACCCTCAACACAAACAACATCAACAAAATGTAAAATGCTCACAAGGGCCCTGTCCTAATTAACTAACAACCCAGCTTGGACATGGTTAGCGGGTTGAAGAGGCTTGTGTGTATTGTTGCCTGTGATCTACATTTCAGGCAGTGAAAGTGCATGTGTGAGCTACTCATAAACATTTCCATCAATGGTGCTACTCTGCCACTTCACCAGCTGTCCTGGGTGCGCTAAGTGGGTGAAGTGCTTCTTTAACAATGCTGATATAACATGGAAAAAAACTTTATCTCGGAATGGAAGCAAAAATGGCAACCGTGTCACTAAGTGTTTCCTGCTTGCCATTCACTGTCATTACGGCGCCACGGGATGCTAAATTATGCCACAGGTAAAAGCGAGTCCTCTCCACCTATTGTTCTTCTTAATGGAGGCTAAATGCATTCGCAGAGCACCTATGCATTTTAAAAGAGAATGTGTGACATTAAAGAATGTGAGAGTGGCCAGGAAAAACAAACCTCTCCAATACATGTGGAGTTGTAACAATTAGTGAATTAATTCATTAGTTGATTGATTGACAGAAAATTAAACAGCAACAATTTAAATAATTAAGTCAATAAATTCTTATTTTGTGGTCTTATAAACATAGTTAATTGAATATATTTGGGTTAAAAGTTGTTTGGACAATAAAAGCATGTTCAAGACATGACTTTGAGCTCTAAGAAAACCAAACTTTTTACTGATTAAAGTATCCAGCAGAAAATAAAATCATGCCATAAATATCTCTCCTGAAAACTGAATAAATCTCCATAGTGTCCAGACTCAACCTGACTCCAAGCTAATGTAACAACACACACACACACACAGGCTCCTTCCCTGACCCTCATATCGGTGCGGGTGATGAAGCCTTTGCTCTCCACATCGCAGGTCCGGAAGAACTCCTCAGTCTTGTCCAGAAGGGCGATTTGACCCCAGTCTGAGCCCCTCCTCCCTGGCCTCAGTCCAAAGCCATTCACCCTGCCCTCTTCCTCCATGTCTGGGACGCTTTTGAAGGAAACTTAAGCAGCTCGGTGTGTAAGTATCATGTATTTCACTGGCAGTTCGGAGTGGAATCAGACATGAGGCCTCCTCACTGGTCCTGCATGTGGTGCTCTGGGGCTCTTGCAGTTGCCATGACGACAGAGACAGGAAGTGGCATCAGATGATGATATCGCTGATAACTTTGTGGCTTAGACTATGTATACACTCAAAATGGCTTGCAGGCTCCTGTGAGACAAAGAAATAATACAAATACAGTACTTATTGGTAACGCACCGGGAAAGGTGACATTTCTGAGTAAAACTAGTGGGAACAAGTTGCGTTACATAAGCCATCAGAACATTAATGCAACAGTACCCCACTTGTTACAACTATACAGTACTTCCCTTTTCTAATAAGCCAGGAACAAGCAACTCACAAAAGGTATGTAAACACAGTGTAAAGGATTATCTTAATACCCCGCCATACAGAACACATGACAGCATAATGCCCACAAGAGCCGACCAAGAGGCACACTCTCAGCTGAACTCAGAACTGTAATGTAGCCCCCCTGTGCTCTCACAGCCGTTTAAAGTTTTAAAGTGCTTTGTTTGTAAGGGCTGGGGTCCAGTTGGAGATTCTATATAATTTCAGTGTTTCTTCTCTTGATGGAAAAGTTTGTTTTATTTGTTAGTGACAAGTAACAATGAGTTTTTGCTTTGCAGAAAATAAATCTGTTTAAAAACTGAAAATTTGACATTATACATTACTGTACATAATATCCTTTATGACACAAATACATTATTTTAATCCACAGTCCTCAATCACGTTATGCTCTGCAGTATATAACATTGCTGTCAAAAACTGCTATACTCTTCTAAATATTGAGGTTAAAGGAAAAGAAAGGCTTAGGGCCTTGCTTTAAAACAAATACAAAACTTGTGGCACATTCTTCTGCTCCCAAACTTTGCTCCTGCTTTAACCAGATACACAGTTTAAACATGCTCTGCAGTGAAATACAAATCACTTCTTTAAACAAACCAGAAACAGGAGAGATGATCTTACCTTTTACAAATGAAACGCACTAGCAACTGAAGCCCCTTTTCCGCTCTCAGTATCAACAGAGCAGTGAGTGCGCTCAGTGTTTAGGGTAGTCTTGCCTCACAGATGAAATGTTAGAGAAGTCATTCTGCAACCATGTGATGTCATGAGGAAGTGGCCGGGGGGCTTTTGCAGCCTGCATCCATGTGCTGCTCCCCCACTGACAGAGAGGTGAACTCTCTTTATGCGGGCTACACGTACGTAACATGTTTACACTGCCTGTAACTATGACGCCAGCAGACGCAGGACTACTAGCATCTTGAATGTGAATGTTATTGACAGGACTACATTACAGATTTTATTGAACAAATTTGCATTGTGGCAATTAGCCTTTAAGCAGTTATAACTTTGAATTTGCTGGCTATTAGAAAAAAAAACAGCACTTAACAAGAAACTCTTAGATTTATTGATTTAAAAAATGAGCATGTTTTTCCATCTCTTCAAATCTTACAATGCCCTCTTGTGGTCTGAGGTTAAAATGGGCCACAGCATTAAGTTATAAGGGACAAAACACTGAAGAAAAAAAAACACACACACACATGATACAGAAGTATGGGGGCAATCTGGTGTTAGATTTCAACTCTATCTATAAACCACCACTGAACAGAAAGTTTCTGTGAAAAGCTGGTGGTCGTAATAGTTTTAAGTCCATAGTCAAATACAGGGAAGGTCCATTTTCCTATTAATCTTCCACCATCAGTTCTGACTTTGGAGTCATTTCGTAGTTCCTTGGATCTTTTGAAGCAAATACTCCATTTGGAGGTTCAGATTGGGCTGTCCTTTCTTGGTTTTTTTGCTCAGCATCTGAAACATCTCCATCTTTTTCTCTTTGTACTTCTGAATGGCTGCTTCTCTCTGCTGCTTGTTCTTCAGGTACTCCTGAGATTAAACAAAAAGTACATGCAAAAAAAACAAAAACAAGAAAACCTGTCAACAGCAGAAAGCGATTTCATTTGCAGTCACAAAAAAACAAAATCTCTCACTTTTTTATGGCTAATCGTTAACAATAAACAGAAACACTTCACCTCTTTCTTCTTTTTCCGTTGTTCTCTGACTGTCTCAAATTCCTCTTTCGTCTTCTGGTAGGACGTCTTTTTCTGCATTTTCTTCCTCATGCGGTTGCTCATTGGAAGACTGCAAGAGAATATTATAAAGGCAATATTACTCTATGTTTCCCAATCTGCTTGAAAATTGACAGTTGAAGAATAAAAGAAATAATAAAACTACATTCCAATTTAGGCAATTTTCATGTTTCCACTTCAATTGACAGACTTCCACCTGTAGATCACAAACATTCACAGTTCTCTTATGAGACCTTAAAAACTCAATGGTGGATAATATAAGAAAATCCATTATCCATTTAAAAATCCATTTTTCTGTGGTTTCTGAAAGAGTTTGCATTTTCACGTTTCAAGGTTCTAATCTAAAAACCACTGACAAGCATCTAACATATCAAAATGAATATATATAAATGAATCCTCCACTTATTTAGCATTGCACTGATGTAACATTCATCATTGTTCTTCTACCTTGTCAAAAGCCGGCACCTAATTTTCAAAACCGACGCTGCAGTAAGAATTCAATTCAAATCACTGCAAAAAAAAAAAACCCTGACCACATCACCCCAGTTTTAACATCCTTTCACAGGCTGCCTGCTTCTTTTATTACTTTATTGATTTAAAAATGCTTTTAAATATTTTTAAGGCCAGACATGGTCCAGCACCTTCATATATCTCTGAACTTTATCTCCCTGAGCCAAGACACAGCCTGAGATCCACTGGTAGGCTGTTGCTAACTATTCCATTGTCTAGGCTAAAAGCCTTAAGGAGGCACGGCCTTTGTTGTCTCCGGCCCTATACCCCGGAACAGTCTACTAGAGGAGATCAGCCTCGCAGTTCCTGCTTTTATCTCACTTCTTAAGAGTCATCTATAAAAAAGAGCTTGTGTGATGCGTAACATATTGCGCCACTATTTGTACATTGACTGGTTTATGTTTTATTTCTTTAATTCAAACCACTATGTGATGCATGATTTCTTTTTGCTTTGATTGTGGACTTGTTTTGTTTTATTTGTTGCACACAAATGTGGTGATAATGTTTATCAACATTTTACATTGATTGCTGTAAAGCATTTTGTTACCTGTACTGAAAAGTGCTATACAAATAAAACTATTGTTATTATTATTATTAGTAGTAGTATTATTACGTGACGTAGTACTGCCCAAGAACTGTAAACAGACATTGATGTACAGAATCTGTGGAGTGTTTCCCTTTAAATTTTAATTTCTGAAAACTCAAACCTGTGGAGGTACAAGCACAGAAAGTCTATTGAAAAACGTTCAAACCTCTACTCCCATGTGCAATACTTATGCCGCGTTCGAGACCGGTCGCAACTGGGATATTTCCCAGCTTAAACTTTCGACTTCCTAAATCAAAGCGCTCCAGGTGCATGGTGGTGCATGACGACGAAAGTAAACGAAAACCACGGCTGACCGCGACAAAGTGTGCACACCAGTTGCACCCTCAGCAGTGCTTTAGGTGTTAATTAAAAGGATGGCAGTTTAACTGCAGCAACTGACATAAATAGCTCATACGTTACTAGTTCTGTGTGCCCCTCTGGCTATATGAGTTGATAACCCTCAAGTCAGTCAATGTTGTAGGTTACACTTCCTAATGTTTTGGCATTTTTAACAATACCTTTTATGCAGAAAAGATGACTTTATGAGATTATTCTTTGTAGCCAGCTACCTAATGTGCACAATATACATGCAGAACAGGTTTTAGTATATGATCGTATATATTATTTTAATTTAAATACATGCAAATATACATTTTTGTTGCCTTTTAGTTTATGGTTTACCATTTACAAAGTGTACTTCCATGGGCGCTGACATTGTTTTGTGACGTCATTCAGCTGCTAGTTGGAGGTCAGAAATTTCCAGTACCGAGTTGCAGGATTATTCCTCCAAATGTTTTAATTTAAGGTATTGGGCAACCTAATCACCTATATCATAGTTTCAGGTAGTAATTTATCTTCCTTATTTCTTTTACAATCACTCAGATCACTTACAAACAAATTCAGGCTTACTGCCCACCTCATGTGACAATTATGTTGTAGAGCAGCGAGATGTTTTCTCACCTTTCTTTCTCCGAGGCGGCTTTTGGTTCAGGGTTCCCAGTGACAGAATCAGTCAGCTCAGATTCACCGGTAACTTCTGCATCTGGATCAACAGCATCACTCTGGCGTGCAGCGCCATCATTTTCACCTGTCTCTTCTCCCTTCTCCTGCCCTTTCATCCTCAGCTTGCTCCTGTTCATTCTATTGGTCCAGGCCTCCTTCTTCAGCTTCTCTGCCTCGGCCAGGTACAGATGCCTGAGGTGTTCTGGATACTCATCCCTGTAAAGCGATTTGGACTCAGGTTTTTTTCCCCTCTCCTTCCGCAGCAGCTTGTTGTACTCATGTTTGACTTTTTGCTTCCTCTTTAAAGCAAACCCTTGGCCTGAAGACAAAAAGACAAAGGCATGCCATGGAATATTAAGTCGATATTTTATTTAATATGAGTACAAGCCGAATTTTTTAGAAGACACAAATATTTTGAAAAAAATGGCTTATAAAGCTAGAATCAAATTGTGTCACGTAAAAATACAAGTCTAAATTGAGAGATTTCTTAGTCGGGTTCAGCATCACGTTTATTTAGAGGATGTGTTGTTAGGCTCAGCTGTGCCCCATTGTTAGCTGTCTTTGTGAATTAACCAAACCTCAGGTAACTAAAGTTACTGCTTCTCATTACTTTAACAGTAACGTTATAAGTTAGCTGTTATAAACTTACCTTCCCTCACACTGCCTTCGAATACTTTGTGCTCGGGGACCCATTTCCTCTTCTTCTTGACCCCCTGTGGGTTCTTGTTTGATTTCTTCCAGTTGCCGTCTTTTGCTGTAAACGTCTTATTCTTCATTTTTACAGCTGTTGGTGCCATTTCAGCTCAAGCTTATGAGGAAAAGCGAAATGTTTACACCCATGCGGAATTCAGGCTGCATGCCATTTCCTTACAGACGCGGGACGATGACGTGAACAAGACAGACATGAAAAGGCGATCACGCAGCATCCAATCTCGATCATTTATTTTTTTATTTCTGAGTCGGTTCATTTAATACATCGGCATTTAGAGTATTTTGTATACTACGGAGGAGGCCCCTTGTATGTAAGCTAACACATATTTTATTTTATTTAAAAAAAAAATCTGCATTTAATGTCAAATCATCGAATAGTATTTTCGACTGCTAACGCCTGCGGGTGGATCAGCAGTGGATGACATGCTTCACTCAGGTCCTCTTAAGGGAGCTTTTTAAAATGATACTCTCCCCATGCAGCCTCACAGAAATTCATCGACGGATGGATGAAGTCAAGCGGTTTCTGACTGTAGCTCTGAGCATCGCCAATGCTCACACTGTGGAGTTTTACACTCACGACGTGTGGAACCGCTTCATGGCGGTGCCACCTCAGGAGGTCTTGTCAACAGTGAGCACATGCAGTGACCAGCAGGGGGAGCTCGAACACAAAGCAAAAGGTAAATACCGTACAGCTTAGGAAATTACTACTCACAGTTGCCTTAAAATATGAAAGTTTGTAGAAGGGCATTGTGGGTGTAACTTTCTAATAAGGTATACTGTATAAAAGTTGTATAAGATGTAACTAACACTTTTAGAAATGGTTAACACGCTATTCACAAATGCTTTGTAGATGAATTAACGTTAGATGCCATTATGTAGATTAGAACAATTTTTGGGTTGCCAGATTGTGAAGAAAACCCATAACTGTATGGGAGGCAACCAACTACCTTCTAAAAAGGGCTGAAGGGAATTTGGAACAAAATCCATTTATTACTAAGGACTTATTAATGGATTTCTACAAAATGGAAAATATAAACACAAGCCAAAGTATTTTTCTGACAACCCTGTCTCTTACACTTTTTATCTGCCCGTTTTTTGAGATAGATAACTTTATATTTTGAGAACTTAAAGCTTAAGGCTTCATGGAGGCAGTTCCTTCAATGGAAAGAAGTTTCAATGAAAACTGTCACTACTGAGGGCTGTGCCATACCCATCTTTCTGTTGAATTTCAAAACGTGATTTTCCAAAGTGACTTCCCTCCTAGGCGGTGGTGCAGTGGTTAGCACTGGCGCCTCACAACAAGAAGGGCGTGGGTTCAAACCCTGGTTGCCCCAGCCTGTGTGGAGTTTGCATGTCTGCGTGGGTTCTCTCCGGGTGCAGTATTAGGTGTGAATGTGAGTGGTTGTTTGTCGATGGACTGTCCAGGGTGTACCCTGCCTTTTCGCCTGATATCAGCTGGGATAGGCTCCAGCCCCCCCGCGACCCTGTATGCAGGATAAGCGGTTGACGATGGATGGCTGGCACCTTTGTACTGTGGTGGCAAACACAAAACCAAAACTATCTAGATGATACCATTAGGTGTAACCGAGACAACAAATTAATTTTAACCATTTGGGTGAACTTACCTTTTAAGTGATTTTATTCCTAGCAATAAAATCTATAAAATTTGAAAATGTGTGTAAATACAAACTGCTGCCAAAAAGACAAAAAAACTCAACACAGTTTTCATTTACACAATTTTGTGCAACTTTACCATTATTTCTGTGTCTGTCTTTCTTCCTTAACAGAGCAAGCTGGGACCACCTTCGGGTTTTGCAATGATACAAACCGGCTGGTTGATACCTGTGAACTGTTGCAAGCGGCCAAGGCCCACTCCCTTCCTGGCCTTGGAGTCTGTATGAGCAGGGATGAGCTTCTGCAGGCCCTCAGAGTTAACAGGGAAGAGAAAGGTAGGGAAGAATGGACGGTTTGAACACATTTTTTCATGCTGAGAGTGGGAAACCAGTCAAGGATTATTGTCCAGGAATGTCCAGCTTAAATCATGACCATAGCTCAGGTTCTGTTAAGGAATTGATGAATATGAAAATTACATATTTTTTTGTTCTGTCTAACCCAGGTGCTGAGCTGAAGCCAGATGAGTTCATGAACTCTAAGAAATCTCATGAGGTCCAGTCCATGTCTGAGGTCGTGGCCTGTCTGGCCCAGCGCTGTGGGGTCAAACAGGTGGGGTAACAATTTTAAAGTTGCAATGAACCTTATACCTTATAGGCTCTGTTAGGGAGAGACTTAAAGGGCATGTTTGGTATTTTGCCATCTGGACTCTATTTTTCCATGTTTTTGTGTATTTATTTAGTTTTTTGAGTAATTTGGACATTTTTTGAAATTGGGACAACATTGGGCGAACGCGCTGCAGTTGCAAAAGGATCTTATTTTTAAAAAAAAGGTCTGTCTGTGTAGGGATCCTTTCCACAATGTTGTGAGACACTTGTAATAACAATCTGAGCCTGTAAGTGGCAAAAACTAGCACTTTAGTGCTTTTAGAGCTTTTTAAGTTGTCCTAATTAGTTGTATAGACACTAAAACATGGGAAAATAAGGTTCAGGTTGAAAAATACTGAACATTGCCTTTAAAAAAACTGTGAACAGAAAGCTTGGATTTGATTTTTCCTTCCATCTTTTCTCTGCCACCCAGGTGATAGATATAGGCTCGGGAAAAGGCTACCTGAGCTCCTTCCTGTCCTTGCAGTATGGCCTCCGGGTCTACGGCATTGACTCCTCCACCACCAACACCCACGGAGCCCAGGAGAGGAACAGGAAGCTGAAGAAGTTCTCCAAGGCATACCAGAAACACAGCAAGGCAGTGAAGGCACAGGGCAAGGCCACTCACTCACCTCAGGGGGAATTAGCAGAAATAAAGCCCGGAATGAATGGAGGCGATGATGTTTTATATGACGATGTGGAAGGTGTTGTGTCACAGGAAGAGGAGAAGGCATTCATCGGTTTGTTAGAGCTCAAACCTGCAATGGAGAGGCATCCAGAACCAAACCCAGAAACAGAGAAGCACTTCCTTTATGCCCTATCGCTGGATGCGATACAGACTACATCCCCCAGAGTTCCCCCCAGCCAACTGAGTGCTGAGGAGAGGGAGAGGAGGAAGAGGGAGAACCTGGAGAGGAAAGCTCAGAACAGAACCGATGGCGCCAGCACCGTGTTTTCACCCCTCACGTCTTATGTTACTGCAGAGACGGAGCTCCGAGAGCTGATCAACGAGCTGGAGGTGAGGAAACCCAAAGTAAATGTTGGAAATAGATTTAGTGTTGGTGCAGATACGAAGCCAGTACAGTTTAGTAGCAAAAGCACGATTCCCACAGCAGCTCCTAAAATTACAAGCCTGTCACAGCAGCTGGAGTTTGCATTACTGGAGCAAGTGTGGGATGTTATTGCATGCCAAATCTGCAGCGCGTCACCATCGATAAATTTTACCATCGATCTCCACCCCACCCCTCCTCTCCTTCTGTTCTCTCCTTTCTCTGCGTTCTCTCCCCGAATTCCAGGATGCGGTCATGGTTGGCCTGCACACGTGTGGCGACTTGGCTTCCAGCACCCTGAGGATGTTTGTGGCTAAACCAGAGCTGGCCGCAGTCTGCAGCGTGGGCTGCTGCTATCACCTGCTGTCTGAGGAGTTTGACCCTGCTGGACAGGGTAACCTCACTGTTTTTTTAATTTTTTTTTTATGAGAACATATGGTTTCTGCTGTACACAGATCTCACGGTCTTACTCTCCGTTTCTGCCTCCCCCCTTCTTTTTTACTCACATATCCCATAATCCCACTTCAGACACCTGCGGCGGTCACTTCATCACTCTGATCCAATCTGAAATGAAATATCATCTTCCCACATAAAGCCACATAAACACTTAGAAACTCATATTTTATAGTAAACAAGTCAAATGTTCCGCTGAGAGTCTGGAGACTCAGCCAAGTTACCCTTCTGGAGATTGAGTTGAGCTCGGAAAGCCGCTGTTTGAGCCATTAAGAGTGGATTTATGGATTTAGGATGGCTGTTTAAGGCGGCTAAAGATGAATTTGTTTCGCCTTTTAATCTAGCAGGGAATCAATTGGATGTGATTGATTGTGCAACTAGTGTGTATTATTTAATCTTGGTTTAGTAGGACTATTTAGTTAGCCTGGATCACACTGGGGAGATTGTATTTCTCCTGCAACCGCCTCACCCGGTAGGGTCATCGACTGATATCATCCTCGTTTCGTGCTCTTTCACTGCTCAGTTTATGAGGTATGAAATTGTCTCCTTGTGTCCTCATGCTGTGACTGTAGCCTCTGCGTATCTAAAACAAAGAACCGATACAGTATCGCGTCATGTCTTGTTAACAGCACAACCTGTCTCGTCGTGGCTTCGGCCAAGAGCGCAAAATGATATGATGACAGCTGATTGGAAACACTCCCCTCCATGCTTGTTCCTCGAACCCCAGCTTGATCTTTTAGAGAAGCGAACAAAAGGCATTCACACACACATACGCGTGCACACACTTTCTCCTCCCTGTTGGCCTTACAGTTCAGTCTGGGACGCAGGCCAGCTCCTGTGGTGGCCTACCTCACCCTAAAACACGAGCTAAAGAGCTGAAAAGCTTCATTATAGAAGGTTGTTACACATTTATGCAGCTAGCTCATTTAGGAATGAACAATTCCTTAAATGCACCATCCATGTCTAGTAGCTTATGTAGAATCAGGAGTCCAGCCTCACACTGCATACCCACAACAACCCACTCTAAGATGAGTATATTCAGGCGTCTGGGGTCTGGAGCCAGTGTGTCTCATCACAAAATATTTGCAAGTGTACGGTCGCACACAAAGGCACCAGAAATATTTGTCTTTTTGGATTGCTGTGCATGTACGTGTCCACTTCAGATGAGAACTCTATGGCCATCACAGGACCAGCTACTATAAACAGATCTGTGTATGTACTGTAATCTACCCGTCAGAGAGGAGGAAAGGCTTGTCCACTTCAGTTGCCTCCAAGGGGCCCACAAGTTATGCGCTAGGCAGAAGGGAAGCTAAGCTGATTGCCAGCGTGTTTGCGTGTCCACAGCACTTTCCGAGAGCCCCGGCCGACTGCAGCTGCACATGTTATTACTGCTTCCTTTGGACTGTATCCCTCTGGATTCACTGGGCCTTGGCCTCAGTCACTGACCCTTTTAGAAATGACATGAAAAGGGATAGCAGACTGTCAAGCACTCACACCCTCCCACTGGGAATATGTGTGTGTGTGTGTGTGTGTGTGTGTGTGCGCGTATGTGTGTGTGTGTGCTAAGAACTGCTATAGTTAGAAATAGGTGTTGCTTACTTTCAAGGCAGAATCAGTTTTATGTTTTATCTTAATTTTTCTATTCATGACCTTACAATTCACTCCCTTGTTAAAAGACTGAAAGCACTCCTGTGTATGTATCATAAAAATAAAGCTATAACCCAGAGACGGTTAGCTTAGCTTAGCACAATGAATGGAAATAGGGTGAAACAGCTGGCCCTGGCTCTGTCTGAAGGTTAAACTTCAATTTCAACCAGCACACCTAAAGATCACTAATGACTTAATAAATGATAAAACAGTGACTGGAAAGGTAACTTTCTAAATGTAATAGGTTACCAAGTACAAGTTACCCTTTTTACAATGTAATTGTAGTGTAACAATTTTAATTACTTTGCCAAAGTAATGTAACTTTTACTTTTTTTACTTTTCTAAATTTCAAATGAATGTTATCCATTTTCAAAAGACAGCTTAAGAGGGAATTTAACTTGCAGATGGTTGGCGCTGCATCAGAACAGCATCCAACTTCACTAAACAGATGTGGCTAGAAATGGCAAAGGAAGACCTTGGGCACATAACAAAAGAAAAGCAGAAAAATCAATATTGTTCAACATACAGCCTAGCTTTTTACAGAAAATATTCAGATGTAACCCCTATGTGATCATGAAAACTTTCATAAGTAACTTTGATTTAATTACACATTATTTCCCAGTAACTGTGATGGATTAGTGTTATAAAAACAACAAACAACAAAAACAAAAGTGAGTATTATTGCTAAGCCAACGAAGAAGTCACTGCACCTAGGCAATGAATAGTCTGGCACATTGTGTTCAAGTCACTGGGGCTACAAAGAAAAAAACATGTACATAAACAGAAGAATTGTGATTTTGCTTTTGAAAAAATAGGTATAGATAAGTAAAATTAAATTTACAAAAAAATTACATGATCTATTGAATGATCATTCGCAACAACAAATTTACATTTACTCACTCACTTTAAAAAAAACGAGATATACTGTCTATTTTTTGCTGTTTCTACCTTTGTGCTAAGCCAGTGGTTCTCAAACTTTTTTTCTGTTATAACCTCCTTAGGAAGCCAAAAAAGTTCAAGCACCTCGACTCCAGAAAGTGCATTTGATTTTTATTAATCATTAACAACACGAACGATAGAAAAAACAAAAGATTCAGGTTAGCTAAATACACTTACTAGCATCAACCACTGTGCTAAGCTAACTGTGTTCAGTCTGTAGCTGTAGATTTCACAGACAAACATGAGAGTAGTATCGATCTTCTCACCTAACTCGGGCCAAGAAAACAAATAAGCCTTTTTCACAAAATGTCAAACAATTCTTTCTAAGCTGATGTTGAACACACCAACCAGTTAGTAAATCATAAATCAGTTTAGGACACTGAAAAGAAGAGGATGGAATTATCTTTCTTTGTAAATAAAAATACAAAGTGCTATCTTGAAGTTTCCCTGGCAAATGTTTCAAATTCACACCCACTGATTTCAGTTCTTTGCAAAGCCCCCAGTCAGTGTTACCCCTGTAATCTCTGTGTTCCTTCACAGGGTTTTTGGACAGTATGTGTGGTTTCCCTCTGAGTCAGTACCTCCGTGACCGGTCCTGGTTCTGCGGCAGAAACGCCAGGATGTCTGCTTGTTTGGTGAGTTTGGACGACACACGGAGAAATGTGCACAGCAGCCTCCTTTCCTACGTAAACATCTTTTAGATCCTCAGACTATAATAGGTATTGCAAAAGGATCTATAATGAGTGGCAGTTAACAGTCTATTTATTTACATTAGTTTATAAGGTGACCATGTGGAGTGTTTTTTTCCAAGAAATACTTAACACTTTACCGTTTGTCTAAAAACAGGCTCTTGAGAGAGTTTCACTCGGCCAAGGGGTAAGTAAGGCACGCGTACTAATTGTAATCAATATCATGAATTAGCCTTTGTCACACAAGAATGAGAGTTAAATGACTTTCTCTAAACTGTCATTACGTCACATCAATCAAAACAAAAATGTATCAAATTATTATTAAACCAGAAATTTGCGTGTACACAATCACTGAAGTCTGTATTATCATCAGCGTAGATCTCCTACATGGATTCAAACAATCAGCCCCGTTAATTCTATTGTCTCTGATTGACTACAGTGTATTTATTTGAAATGTAGAGCCCGCGGCTTTCTGCCAAAGCTGATACACGATACCGCCAGCCATTAATATGGAATGTTTATAAATATTAATGCAATCACGATAAGATTGATTACTCGTTGGAACTGGGGCTGGCCTGATTGCTTGCGAGTCGTGCATCAGGCTTTGAAAGTGTCAGAAATATTCATCATCTATTCGCGCACAGGCTGGACGAATCAGAAGGGAATAACAAACTTTTTAATGTGAAAAATACAGTACACTGCATTATGTTGAATGAAGTTTGACGGTTTCTGCAGATTCAGATGGAGTCTCTGTTTTACCGGGCAGTCCTTCACGTTATACTGAAGGATCACTACAGCTCCTTTAAAAGGTAACACACGGCTACATCTGGCATCACTTTAATTAGGGAAATTACAGCAAGTGTCTAGCACCTTAAGTATTTTCTAGACTTTTTTTCTATCATAGTGTATTATTTCACAGCTTCCACACATGTGCTGTGCAAGGATAAAAACTCGCTTACTGCACTTTTCTCTGAACCAGAAAATGTTTTTGTTTCTGGTTTATTTAAGTTACGAATCAACCAAAAAAGGATTAGTGGATCAACAGAAGATTTTAGAACAACTTTTGATAATCACTTGATTAAGTCATTCCAAGCTAAAATTACAAACATTTGTAGAGTTCCAGCTTGTCAAATGTGTTTAGGTGTTTCTAACGTATTTGGGTCTTAGGTTCATAAGTGGGACAAAAATGCAATTTGCAGAAGTCATCTTGGACTTAGGGAAATGGCCTGGTGCATTTTTCGTTTTTATTTAATGCAGAAAGGACAGTAGCTGTTGCATGCAAAAAAGTGACAGATGTGTTAAGCTGAATATATACACAAATACAGGCACTTCATGACATAAAGTATGCAGTAAGACATGGAGTGGCAGCTAATCTGGATCACAACGTGTGTCAGGCTTGGTGCTTCCTTGAGGCCCGCGTTTGTGCACAGATTTCAGATGTTACATTTTCTCACTTTTCTGAGTTCGGCATCTCCACTTCTTTTTCTTTTTCCGCTGTTTCACGCTGTTTTTCACGGATTGTTAATCATTTGTAGAGCAAACAACACACTAAAATAAACAACAGATTCTAAGATAATGAGAAAAATTAATTAGTTGCACCGTTTTACATTCATAGAAATGAACCTTTTCTGCTCAGAGAGTTCTGTGAAGATCATGCAGAATAGAAAGCAGTTTGGCCTTGCTTCAGTTTGTTATGCTTTGCTCTCCAAACATGAGTAACTGATCGCTCTTTAGAGTCAAAACCTCCTGGTTTACACCCATAAAATCTTAAGTTGTTGTTATTTTGCATTCCTAATGGATGAGTTTTGGTGGATGATGGTCGTTGCTCTCCTCTACCTAAACAAACTGAATTCTTGATGTAAATACTGCAGATTTTAGCCCTTATGAAATGTGCTCAAAGCTTCCTTCGCTGAGCATTGCCCACTGCTCTGTGACCTTCAGTTTAATGACTAACATTAGGTCAAGATCGAATATCCAGTACTTTTCTCTAAGCAGCACCTATTCATCACTGTTTAGTCCTTTTAGAAGCGTTTAACAGTTTGGTTTTGGTTGCTAAGACATAATTAAATGCAAAACAGTGACACAACATGAAACTAATTAAAGTATGAATGTTGTTTACTTCATCGGGCAGAAATGAGATGTTCAGGGACTGAGAAAATGTGTGTGTTTTTGCTCCACAGTGAAAAGCGAGTTGGGAATGTCTATTCCAAGGCCAAATCGTTTGTGGACTACGTTCGTCGAGCTCTACGCCGACTGGAATTGGATGAATCACAGGTCGGGACCAGAATATTATCGTCGTCTTACAACATCTTCCATAAGCAAACTGTGGAAAACGCACTGACAAAACACAGCACTGTAGGAGAAATGCTAGGGATTGTCAGCACTATTAGAGGGAAAATGCTTCCTCGTTGGTGTTTAGAAAATATTCCAACTCACGTCAGGTTAGTACACTACACAGGTGCTTGAGATACTTGCTGTCTTAGGAGGTTTCCAGCCCCCAGAATGTTCAGGAGTTTGTCATCTGGTTGGCCTGGGTATGGGGATACGGATGACGTGTTTCTGTCTGTTATGTCCTTCTCAAATTCAAAAGACATACGCCTCTTTTTCTTTCTCTCCTGCTACTACAGCTCCTCTCGACATCACCCCTCACTTTTAGTCCCGCTGAATTCACATTCAATCAGACATATTCTGATTCAAGCACATGACACCATACTCTTTCTCCTCAGCTTTCGGACAGTGACATCCAGGGTTACCACGACACATACAGGCCGCGAATGGACGAGATACATGCCTTCAATATGGTGAGTCCTCACACCCACTTGATTTCCCAGCCTGTACACCATCCTTGTGTTAAATCGTTATCCTACACTTTACAGCCACAACATCCTGTTCAGACTCGACTTTGTGTAAAACAATATCGTTCATGTAAAATGAGATGTATAATGCCAATAAATTGCAGACCATTAAGTGAGATCATTGCAGTCTGTGGGGAAGTAAAACAGGAATCATTGTACAGAATGGGAAGAAAACCAGCCTTAGGTTTCAGCTGAGGCCACTAATTGTGGTGTCAACCAACATACCAATTTTTTTTCATGACATAAAGCAGTAAAATGGTTTTTTTGGGATTGGCCACAAGCTACTGGGAAGACACTAGTCATGGTGGGTTTTAGTATGTTGTTTTGAGAGAAGCCTAAAAGGGACAACTTACAAGAAAAGTGCCATTTTGTATCAGATAGATGGAGAGGTCCTTGTGGAAAACACTGATATGAAATGAAATAAACACACACACACACACACACACACACACACATACATATATATATATATATAAGTAATATTTTTCCTCTCATGTCATCATCTTTGGGTAGTTGAAGGTGGCCCTGGCTCCATGCATTGAAGGTCTGATTCTCCTTGATCGCCTCTGCTACCTGAAAGAACAGGTAAAATCATTTTGGTCACATCAATCATCAATTTGTTGCATGTGTGACATAAACTTGTCATTGAGCAATGTGGCAGAACCTGGAACACTCAAAAAAGTCAGATAAACAAGAAGTCATACTGAATAGACAAAGAACTGGGAGTGAACTTGCTGGGAGGAGCAGAAATTTGTGTAGCAGCAAAGGTGTATGTAGAAATAAAGAGCGTTTGGAACATTTGACTTTTTTTCACAGTTTCAGGATGTGTGTTTGTGTGTGTGTGTGTGTATTGGACAGAAACTGGAAGCTGGTCATTTTTAAAGAGCAAGACAACAATATTGTTATAAACCAAGAAACAAGCCTACAACAGAAAAAAATATAAAAAAGAACTGACATAAAAATTGGCTAAAACTTAGGTTAAACTTGCCTTTAAGTTGCCCCATGGTGATGTCTTCAAATATATCTATCCCAGGAGCCCAAGAAAACAAGAAAAGATTCACATTTTAGAAGTTGAAGTCAATACAATAGCCAACTTTTAAAAATCCTAAAAAATGACAAATAGTTAATTGACTTGAAGTGAATTAAAGCTGTTTTTGGTTTATTTTCTGACATTTAGTTATTTAAGTAGGTTTGTGGAAAACTCTCATAACTCACTCTGAAAACAAATTTAACAATCTAGAAAATAAAAATTGCATAAAAATAAAACATGCTAACTGTAAACATTAAAACAGTGCAGTCATAACTTGAACATTCAAACATTACTCATGTAACACACAGGCCTCACTTATTCTTCTTTTTCAGCTGGACTCATCTTTGTAATTTGCTTGTTCATCTTGTTGATTGAGATGTGAAAAGTACTTCCCAGATGATGAAAGCATAGAAATCTCAGCTGAAATCTGGAAACCTTTTTTTGATTCAGACTACTGACAATAATATAACTGTTGGCTAAATTAAATCCACTTGGAATTGAATGTCTTGTGATTCTGCAGCCAAATACAACATGCTGATCTTTGGTTGGAGTCATTGTGATGAGATATGTACAAGCCGAAAGCTTTGAAGTTGTGGTTACATATGTGGCTGTGTGTCAGATGGCCTTAATAGGGTCGTGTAATCAAACTATGTAACGTCAAGAACGCTGGTCAGTTTCGAGAGATCTCCCTTCAGGAGGAGAGGAGGAGGAGGAGGTGATGGATGTATGTGATCCATATGATCCATATGATAAGTGTGCTAAAGCATGTTCAGCCTTAAAGAAGAATATACACACAGAGATCAGGTTGTTTAAGTTTTGAGCAGGAGCTGTGATTAGCATTCAAAAATATACTTTAGATTTCCATGTTTCCATAGAGTCTTCATGTCCTTGCTCCAGTGTTAACAGTCAAACAATGATCTACTTGTGTACAATGTATACATTTACCAATTGACCTTTGCTGAAAGGCAATGGACCAAAATGTGTATGATGAAATATGCATTGGTGATCGAGATTCGATATCAACAACTCTTGGGGAAAAAACTATTTGATGGACTGCAAGAAATTCCGTTGACATTCATGGTTACCAGACATACCCACTAATCAGAAATAATTAAATTATGCAAGTAATGGATAAATGGTAGAAATAGTATATAGATAAATGGTTAAGATAGTTAGCTAAAAGTATTGGATAAATAGTTGAGATAATTAGCTAAAAGTATTGGATAAATGGTTGAGAAAGTTAGCTAAAAATATTGGATAATAGTTGTGATGGTTAGCTAAAAGTATTGGATAAATAGTTGAGAGAGTTAGCTAAAAGTATTGGATAAATAGTTGAGATAGCTAAAATAGTATAATTGATATTGTGTGACAAGAAGGATGGTATGGAATAATGCGTGAACACTCACAAAAAAAACAGGTTTTCCCATTCTCTCCATTCTGCCAATATTGTATGAATGCAGAAAAAGTATGGTCTTAAAAAGTGTGAAAATTTAGACCTACAGTATATCTAAACAGCTAGCCATCAAGAAAGACATACTTGTTTTACATTTTACAGGAGTCCACCTGACACAATATTTGTACAGATGTTTCTTCTCTGGAGATTCAAAAGAGAAAGCTTTAACAGTGAGAACATCATATAGCAGAGGATGCCAGGGGTCACAAACTGGGAGCAGAATCAAGATTTTTATGTCCATGTGTTTTTTATTCAGTTCGGTTGTGTCTTATTGTTTTTGGGTGTGTGGCTTTGTGTCCTCTAGGAGGATTTATCATTCTCTGCACTGGTGCAACTCTTTGATCCCCTACTGTCACCAAGATGTTATGCTGTTGTCGGCCTGAAGAGTTACGAAGTCAGAATTTGATGCTGATAACCTTATGGTAATACGCAGGTCATAATTATACATAATCATATCAGCAATCTTCAGAAGTGATTGTATTATGTATGTATTCTCTCCTGATTGTTTTAATTATATGTATGATTTAATCAAAATTTTATAATTTATTTATGCTGTGGATGGATCACTTTTAGTACCATTTTCTTTTATTTCATATGCTTTACTGTTTTTGATGAAAAATAAATTTGTAATATTTTTTAGCATTTAGTCCTTGACCTTGTGCTGCTTGTGAAAACACATGCTCAAAACACCTGGAAAAACTGTCAGGCCTCTTTTGATTGAATTGTATCCATCTCAGCCTTTTGTCTTCATGTTTGGTGACTCTTGAGAAAACACTTGCTTTTAAGGACCATTCAGGGATCCAGGGTCATTGTGGGATTTACGGAGGCTCGGATCCCTTTTACTGACAGCTCTGGAAACCCCATTCCTAGGTGGAGGTAGGGGAATAGACAGAAAGGGCAAGAGGCACCCTTGACCCCCTTTTAATCTTTACCTCTGTTTTGCTCTGTCTTGGTCATTTAATAAATCACACTCTCCTTACATGTTTGATAATAAATGTTATAGCCTTGAGTACACATGAATTACGGTTGTGGGAATTACACTAAAGCAGACAATAGGTAAGATGGGAAATTTAACATTTAGGGGACCAAAACATCAAATAAATTTATAGTGGAACTGTATTCACTTCATTTACAAATTAAAATATACTATTTGAAATCCTACAATAATTAACAATTTCTTATAATCAACTTTCAGATACTTTTACATAGAGATATAGTCCACCCCTGTGTGTAGCATTTTGAGAGATTTTCACTCAGTTATTGTAATTGTTTTTTACACTAGAAAAATATAAATTGTGACTTGATTAAGAAAATATTAGGCTACCACACATTGAGTTCGCTATAATACTTGAACACCACCTGTTGCCATTAAAAATACATGAAATGCAGTTAACTAGAAGTACCCAAATGGATAAATACCTGAAATATACTTAGCTAAAGTAAAAAAAAATACATTGATGAAATACTGTAGCCAAAAGTAATGGATAAGTGCTTAAAATAGATAAAAGTAATGCATAAATGTTTAAAATATTTAACTAGAAGTAGCCCAATGTATAAACTGTTGGAATAGTTAGCTAAAAGCAATGGAAACATGGTTAGTTTTTTGGTTCCGCAGCTGTAATTCTAATCTGTGATAATTCCCAAATGTAAAATGCAAACACACTAAACTGCAATGATTAAATAAAATTGTTAGGTTGAAGTAATAGGTGTATGGTTGAAAAAGTTAGCTTCAAGTAATGGATAAATGGTCAAAACGTCCAGCATCTGTCACTACTAGGTAGCCTTCTGTAGCAGAATACAAACTTGACCAAACCACCCTAAATACTGACAGTTCAATTGAAAAAAATATTCTAACAATGTCTACTTTTATATAGTTTAAAAAAACATCCAATTTAATGTCAATTAAAAAAACACATTTGGAAAAAAGTGGATTAAACAAGGGTTATTGAGTTCATCTGACTCAGCTGGCTGTATGGCTGACAAAAAACCACTAGCTTAGGTTATCTCTTTCATAATGAACACTAATTCTGTCATATAGTGCCTTGCATGTTTTACAGTACCAACCACTGATTCAGTAATGGTCATGGCAGCTGTGCATGTGACAATGTTTATTAAAGCTCTATAGAACACCCATTTTACAAAATAATGGAAACTATCTTGAACAAAATTAGCCTGAATCAAAGGCAATTTGAAACACTTTCCCACTGTGCAAAGTACTTCCTCCTATCACATCTCCCACAGCTTTGGTTATTTGTCACGGTAGTTATAGCAGCCTGCACATCTGTCTGCCATCTATAGGTCTGTCAACGTCACAGTGGTGAAGCCGTGTCACATAGCTTTATTTTTGTCTTGGCAAAGACAAATGGTGAGGCTTTCTGCTGCGTCTGGACCATGTTTGGATGCAGCAACGTGTTTCACACTGACAGCTTACTCTAGTGGCCAAACTGGACTGACACGAATGCAAGCAATTCAAGATGTGAAAGAGGCTCGTTTCGGGTATAAATGTTACCGGGTTTTGTTGTGGCGGAGTGAGTCATGTCCTGTAGACCTGTCCTGTGCTTGATGCTTGCACGCATGTTTGCACACATGTATATCTATATAAACATATTCTGGAACAGTCTCTTTCATGTGCCCACATTTACAACAATACACACAAACAGCTATAAAAACCTGCAAAAATAGGAAAATATTACAGGATGTGATGAAGGCTGGAAGACAGAAATACTCTACACGGGAATAATGTCAGGCCATCCCACCTCAGATGACTTCTTATTGCAAGGTAGGAATGAGAGGAAGTGGTGGGGAAGTGAGGGGAGCACGTCAAACACTTCGGCCCTTTGCTCTGATCAGTGTTTCTCACAGTGGTGTTTGGATATGAATCAAGTTCCTGCTACCCACCTCCTTCATTTGAAAATCTCAGGGTTTCCTTCATAAACAGGACAGGGGCAACATTTGGCCAACAGTTTTGTAGACTGCATTCAATAATGTCTATATAATCAGTTCTCAGCTGGTGAATGTTTGGACATTTCTTGTGAATGGAGAAACTGACCTTATTAATGAATCCTGGAGAATCAAAGGGTAAAATTTGGAAGGGAAGTCGCAGCCTTTATCAAGCATCAACATAACTTGGAAAAAGAGGAAAAGTAGTGAGAGAATGATATGGGCCAGCTGAAATGGTCACTTTTTAAATGTCAGAAAGCATGTTGATGGTGAATAAGCCATTTAAAGGTCTGTTACCGTGTCTCATGCACACAAACTTCTACATCGACTCTCATATACACAATCCTAATTTCTTCCATCTCAGCATAATCATCATGTTGTCCAGTTTTAACTGTCCCAAGCACAAACTGGGATTTTTTAATTTATTTTTTGGCCTGGGCGCACAGCCATCAGAGACAAGGGTGCCAGGAAGTGGCCCTGGCTGCCATCATCATGCCCCTCCAGTGACAAACAGACTACATTTCTCTGCCAGATGACCTGCTTGTGAGAAAGAGGGGGATTTGGCTGGACGTTGAGCTGGGCACACACTGCTTGTTCTAGATTAAAATCACTGTTATCACCTCATGTCACTGCAGATTTATCCTCCAAAGAGCCACATGGACAAAAATGCATTTCACATCTGTCAAGAGATTTATCTGTGGATGTGCAAACAGGCACTTCAAGCCGTGCAAATGTTTGACTCTGCGCGTCAAACAATGTCACCCTCAAGAAACACTTGATGGAGAACGGACAACTGCTGTTTTCAATGTAAAACACGGTCAACACATATTTCCAGTAACAGTACTTGTCCCAGTGATTCATATTTTCCATTAATCTTGCCCATTGTTTGGCTTGGTTATCCAGATTAATATCAAATTAGATCAATCTAAAACATCTGCCAAGTCATACAAAACAGAAAACTAGAAACACTGTTATGTGTGGTTTGCAGAAAGTCTGATTCTAAAGCTTCAACCTCTAATGAAGTTGTTCTGAAAGTGGGGTGGGAGGGCACATAGAGCCACTTCAGGGCTTCACTTGGCTGTTGAGCTGACCTAAAGTTGCATGAATATGATTCATGTGGTGACATAAAAAAACAAAAAGAAAAGCTATTTTACTAACCTGAACCTTGGTCATTTCAATCGCCTGTGTTGTTAATGATTGACATGATGAACATCTTATAGCTTCTGAAGGGGGCGTGATAGTTTGAGAACTACCACTCTAATGTAACTGCAAAACATATGTCATTCTTTATTTCTCCCTGTCTAAATATAATATACATGATTACAACTGCTTTGTTTGTATATTCATTAAATAAATGTACAGTATATTGGCTATCCATCATTATTATGGATTATTATGATGTGGTGTATTATTTGATCGGTTTTTGACTTATTTAATTTTCACAATCTGTTTTTTTCTATTCTGGAAAAATACTATGCACTGACCCTTCTAACGACTATTCAAGCCATTTTATAGCACATCATTAGTGTGGTTTAACAGTCACTGTAATAATAAACAGTCATTATAACTGATCCATCTTAATTTAGCACCAAGCCCAAACAATCATCAAGCCCCCCTACCCTTTTTTTTACCCAAACAATTATATTTCTGATCTTCCTGAGCAGAATGAGGAGGTGACACCCTTGCGGATGTTCCACAAACTAGGGTGGATTTGATTTGCTCTGTGATGTCTCCTGATTTTAGGTTACTGGGCTTCAATGTTGATATTAATACCACGAGTGTGCTATTTCTGTGAGGGCAGGGCCCGGGCACGGTGCCTCCAGCTATGATTATCTGCTTCCTGTATGATGTTTATCTGCTGGGGTGAAGAAGCAGTGGTTCCGGAGAAAACAGCACGGGGAAATTACCATTACTCGCTTTGTATGACTTAAAGGAGAGCGGAAATCTCTCAATAACATCAGCAATGGAAGTAGACTTTGATGGAAAAGATTTTCCTGTTGGTCAGTTTTGGGATTTGTCTCATGAATTGGATATGTGAATGTAATGGGAGCATTATATTCTGTTTAAAAACAAGAAAACCATAAGGAATATTAAACCGTGCCTTTAGACTTCATAATCCATGCAAAATGCATAATGATGCTTAAAGGAATGGTAAAACATTTTGGGAAATACAAATAGACGATGTTGAAAATGAATCCTGGGCCTTTATAAATAAACATAAGTTGTGACATTATTTCATGCTTATTCTTAATGTCTTGTTTTACTCTTAAGTGTTTGTATGGATTAAATGAAACAAATGAGATGTAACGTGTGAATTAGTGAGCTTTAGAGGTATAAGCAGGCACATTTGGACTGACCTAGGCTAGGTGTTTCCCCCTGCTTCCAATATTTGTGCTGAGCTAAGCTAACCGGCTGCAAATGCTCATTTAAAGCTCATAGGCCCATGTTGAAGGCCTCAACAAAGAAAGAGTTTGGACACTTGTCAAGTCAAATATGCGTGCATTTGCTTTGTTGATGAGCAAAACAAAATGTGGTTTAAATGAGAAAACCGCATGAGCTTTAAATTATAAGCTGGATAAATGTTTGTCACTTCCTGAAACAAAAGAACCCAAATAGGAAATGAAAGATAAAAATACATTCATCAAATTTGGCAAATATTTAGACTTTATTTTTGAAATGTAGAGATAAAAACAGCAAACACTGCACGCATACCAAATGGTTCCCCGTCATCCATTTCCCAGAGCCCTCAAATGCCCCTTTAGACTTGCATCTAAAACCAAAAAAAGGATGTTTTCTATTTAGGATTTTTGCTATGTTACACAAAAAGAGCAAGGAGTATTATTCATTAGGCTCTGCCACAGCGAAGACGTAGCAGGTAATCAGTCAGAGGGAGTAAACACTTCTTCTCCTGTAATGTGTTTGTTTTGCCCTGGGCCTGTTTATACTCCCTACAGGAATATCCCCCCTCTTTTCCTTAGCTAATCCCTTAATCACTTGTGACGACTACAAGACAGAGCAGCCCTTGTCCCCATGGGGCAGAGTGAGGGCACAGCGTTGATTTAAAAGTCTTTGTTTTCGGTTGTGAGTACGGATTTGTTTGGGTGTATGTTCTATTAATATGGGTATACAATTCTAATCTAACAAAACCAATAACATTAAGGTCGTATTTTAAGGTTGTCTTATAGATAAAGTGTCAACAGGACTGAGGGTCCCTCCTGCAACCCAAACACAGACTCTCATTTATACCTCTCAACTCTGATGAATGCTATAAAAGAGGAAGCGCTTCAACATAAGTCTCAGGTACAAAAAGCAGCCTGCTTTTCTAAATGGTCCAGCATGTTCTATGAGGTCAACGTCAAGTCTTGTTCATAATCAGGGTCACTGCACTGTTACAAATGACTCTTTATCTTCGGCCCACAATGCCCTGTTAATGTCTCACCCATCATCAGCTGACACACTTATACATCCTTATCCAACCATCTGTTTTTCTTTCTCCACCGCTCTGCACTAGATTTCTTTGCTCAGAGCCCCGACTGAGGGACAGGCGTTGGTCCAGCTGGTAGTCAGCGGGACCAGGCTGCATATTTCCAAACTGACGGTCACATGTGTCCTCACAATAGGGTGAGGTGTGCCAGTTCATCAATCCCACCGATCCCTCCTAGTTTAGCCTCTCCATAGAGATGGTGGGGGGTTGGGGTATAGCAAATTAATCAATATTTTTAGGTTAGAGTGTTACACTAATGATACCTACAGCAAGCAGCTCCAGGTCATCTGTTTATCAGGACACCTCAGCATGAATATCAAAGTTGCACTGTAAAATATTTGACTGTAAGTTTATAGTAAATTACTTCTTGGATTATGTTCACGGTTAAATAATAGTAAAATGACAGCTGGATACTTTGTCTTCAGCAGTATGTTGAGGTAGAATTATTGTGCTAAACTGTGATTTTACAGTAAAATACACATTAATTTACTGTATAAGATCGAGTTATATATGGTCCTATATGAAACTCTTTTTCTAATTTGGTCAAAATTGTATCTTTTGCAGGGATGGGGCTGCAAGTACCTTTGTGGGCGTGGCCAGTATTCTCTTCCTGAAGCAAATGACCATATGTGGAAATCCGGCTCGGAATGACATCATATCGAGCCGTTGCTAGAAAAAGCTGTTCAAAACGGAGCATTCAGAACAGGGGGATATCTGAGGCTCACAGGGATTTAGTTTAAATACTTTTACCTCATTATTTGAAGCTTTGGTCATGTTTAACATGAACATCTGACATTGTAATATTGTAGATAAGTCATAAAATATGGAAAAGGATAATTGGTCTCCTTTACGTTTTTGACATTGTGAATACTATTTTTGGATTATTTCGGCTAGAGTTAATGAATCATATTTTTTAGGAGTTATATTTAAGTCATTTCTTTAATTTAAACTATTTTGTTATAGTTGCCCCACCTCAAGAAAATAAAATAGCTCAAAGGAACATTAACTTTGTTATTTACTGAGTGACAGACAGTGATTGTCTTCTTGGTGAATCAATCTGTAGCTGCCAAATCAACATAAAATTACCCTTGAATACGTTGGACTTAAATAATACATTTACATGCTTGACATCTTGTACACTATTGATTCTTAGTCCATCAGCAATAAATAACAGTTACTCATTTCCAACACGCCACCTTTTTCTCCAGTGCTGAGCCCAGTGCGCATGCTCCGCCTCCCTGAAAACCACATGCATCTCCCCTCTCTGCTCTCTCCGGTGCCAAGGCGGAGAGATGAGGACACCGCAGCACAGAAATGCGCACAGCTCCGCGCCAGACCCGGCGATAGCTTCACCTCCCGACACTCCTGGCCCGTCTCCCAACGCAATGGGTTAGAGGGGAACATGGCACACTTTGACACACTTTGCATGTCACGGGAAATGCCCTGCGTTGTCGGGAGAGCTGCGCTGCCGAGCGGCTGAATTGAGAGCACAATAACACAGAGACTTGACATAGCGGGGACCTGATTCCAGTCATTTCTATCCCACTTCCTCTCCCACTTTGGTTTTGAGAGATGATCACTGAGCTGGTGTGCACCGCCGTGGCTGTGGGTCTCTATCTGAACACGCTGGAGGCAGATTTCTGCTATGATGACAGGTAGGTTTCGCCCACAGAACGCAGCAGCGCCGCTGCCAACAACATCCACTATCCGCTCCTCCGCTTGTCATCTTCTCTTGTTACCTCCGCACAGAAGCGGAGGGGGGACGGTCGTTGCGCCTGCCTACATGTTTGCATGTGCTGTTGTAGCCTGTAATAGATCATGGTTATTTTTCAGTAGTCACAGGCACAAAGACATCGGGAAGGAATGGGGTATTCTGAAACCTGAACAGTGAAGTTGTTGTAATATTACCAAAATAAGCCTGCAGTGGTGTATTCACATTTATATAAGTTGGACTGCTTCTCATTGAGATAATGCTTTGTTGCTTAACTGTAGCCATGCCGTGTCCTTCATATTGTGCGTGTAATGTTCCACCAGCGACTTGACATTTTGCAAAGGTGACAAACCACTCTTTTGTTCACAGTAACTAACAGCGTAAGAGGTGAAGTTCAACACGTTGTGAACTGAGAGCAGCCTGGATCGGTCCCACCGCCTGCTGCTCACATGAAGTGGTTCAGATGCTCCCCGTTCTGGTGAAGCACTCGTGCCTGTTATAACAATGCCCTGCACCCAGGGGATTAAAGCTAATTTAAACCGGTAGTTTAATTTCGCAAACAGCTGAACAAACATAGGCAACACTGTCATGCTGTGGAGGGTGATTCTGGGAAAACCTGTGCTACTTTGACACACTATAGGGACAGCGATGCACATAAAAGATGGACAAAACATGACTTCAAAGTTAAAACTATTACTAGGCTTACCAAAAATGTATTCATTATATATATTACTGTGAATATTAAGATTCAAATAGAGCAGTAGTTCCAAGCCTGAGGTTGAGGATTCCCCAAGGGGTCACAAATCAGACATCAGACAAATCTGATGTAGTGAGATGATAAAAGAGAAAAAACACCCTACTAGTAACATCAGTTAATGTGCTGATTATTTCATACATTAACTGAGTAGTCATTTAATATATAAAATGTCAGAAAACTGTAAAAAAAAAAAAATAAATAAATAAATAAATAAATAAATAAGCCTGCCATTGTGTCCAAGGTGATGTCTTCAAATGTCGAGTCCAAAACACACAGACATCTAGCTTATAAAACTTTTGGTTTAAATGATTAATCATTACCATAGTTGCTCATAATTATTTGACTCCTGAGACATATAATTTTCTTACACAAAATGATGTTTCTTCTCTGGATTGTCTCTAATTTTTGGCCCTTTTCTGGTTAAACATTCCATTCTTTCAGCTCTCGGGGGCCTCTAAACACCACTCAAATGATGGAATCTCAGATGGAAGGCGCACTATTTGGTTGAAGTGTTTGTGATTTATGTCCACACGGAGGGCATAACCTGTGATTGCAGTTGCACCACAGCTGGTCCCCTTTTAAAAGAAGAGCTGGGCAGATAGTTCTTCACTGACTCTGAAAAGACCGTATATGTTCAAAAGAGGTTTTGGCTCCTGCAGCAGTTCTGTCAAAACTGATATTAATTCGTCTTCTATTATCGAGCATTAAATCACAGGGTGAAAAGTACTGATATGCGAGGTATGTGGTAGATTTCTCTGGGGATTAAAAGACAGTGAACAGGTCGCCTCCCTTATTCGTCCACAGCTCAGTCAGTTGTTGCTGGCTGCTATGCTTCTCCTAACAACCCTTAAAGGTCAGAGATCCCCCCACTTTACTTTTCAGCATCATCAGTGACCCCTCTGTGTGTTATATGTGAGCAAGTCGAAGTGTGTGTGAAGATAGAGCAGGTAGTGGAGAAACATAGAGTGGTGGTAGAAATGAGCTCTGTGTGCTCCATTCCATCAAGCCAAGTGTGCCCGTAAAGCGCCCAGTGGCTACTCATCCATCAGCCTCGTCTGTACATGTGACTGTGACACTGTGAGGTTGTCGAAAGAAAGCCCTTCGGTGAGATATTACCCTGCCCTGCCCCTCTTCAGCCTACGCTCGCACCCCGTCACCTCAGTGAAAGTTCAGTGTACGGCGATGCTGTGTATCTATCAATGTCAGCATTGTAATTTGCACTCCTGGGGGGGGGGCACGCTGCCGGTTTGGTTCAGCGCTCTCAAATGTAGGAGGTTGAATACCAATCAGAGGACTGACCTTCCCTGGTTGTTCATCAAACGCTGTCCTCTGTCGGGGTCAAGAGTCGTGTGCTCCCGGTCTTTTCCCTCTGGGATTAGAAGAGAGTTATGAGCAAAAGGTTATGGTAAGAGAAGGATTGAAGTGGTGGAGGGTTGCCCTAATTATTCTGGTCTGGAGTTGTCTTGGTTGTAGACAAATTTATCTTTCTACATTTGCCTTTTTAAGCTGCTTCGTTGTGAGCTGAGACCATCTTATCTGACCTTTTACTGTCCTTTTATCATCTGACCTTTAATCATCAAACTCTTACATGTCACATGCAGTTCTTAACATCGAAGACGAGATGGCGTGGCAGATAATTCTATGTCAAGGCACGCCAACTTGTGGGGATGTCCTGGCCGGTCTCTGCTTTTTCAATCATTTCAAGTGTTTTTCCTGGGCACTGCTCAGGGCCCAGCCAAGCGTGGTCTTGGCCAATGCAAGCCTAATGAAAAGCCTCTGCGTGTGAAATAACTTAAGTTTTACAGGAGATGGGATACGACTTGAGCCAGGCCATTTTTGATTCGTTGGGAGGTGTGGCTGATATTTTCACGTTTGTACAGCCTGTTAGATTGACTTCTTGAGAGGTGTGGTCATAGATTGGAAAATATATTCACAGTCACCTCTGAACTCTCCTTTAAATACCCATCATCAAGGCTTTTGACAGGTTAACAAACGAGGCTCCGCATGAAGCTGACATTTCAAAGATATTGGTTTTTAAAAACACCTTTTGAAAAATGGACCCAGTAATGGATGTCTTTACTAGGAAGACGAGGGGATTATTCAGTAGATGTCAAGAGGGAAGCAAGGACAAGAGATAAAGGAGGTGACATGGTGAAGTGAAATGCATCCTAAGAAGCTTTCAGGATCCCAAGTTGTGTATCCCAAAACATCTGTGACCCTAATCACATCACAGTCCCTCTACGCATCTCAGAAATGCATTATGGTCCCTTGGGGAATTGAAGTGAATACATCGTCCCTCTTTGTTTTAGAAGAGCAAAACAATTTAATCTCTGGGTGAGGAAGAGGAGGAGGAGGAGGAGGAGGAGGAGGAGGAAGGGGAGATTGGATTTCACTGTCTTGCACGCTCCCTTAAAAATTTCAGTTTCATTCTCTATTTAAAATACCCTCACCTTGCAATCCAAGGTTCAATCAAATGTTCATAGCAAACAGGGGTTTCAACAATTAAATATGCCACTCAAATGACACAAAAGTGACACATAGTAGTGATGCTAGAGAAGGGGGAAGATCACAGAGTAAGTTAGTTTGCAACATCTGTTACTTTTCTAGCTCGGTTTCTGAGGTTAACCGATAAATGCATTAATATGGAACTGACTTTATAAAGTGCCCTTTCATCACAGTTCAAACCGTAGTGCTTTGACTTGAAAGTGCTGATGGACTGCCTTTATGTATGGTAATGCTGCACACATTGTTTTTGTTGTTTAACCCCCTGGGTCACCTATAAATTTGAACAATGTCTCTGTGAAACCCTCTGAAGAACATAAACAAAAACATGGAAAGAACTGTTTTCTCCCTTCTTTTTGTCCTTCATGTAACTACCAGTTGTCCCATTCATGCATCTAAAGCCTATGTAGCAAGTAAGCTGAAGTATACTCAGTTAATAAGGAGCATTGATGTGTTGCAGGAATGTTCATATTGCTTGTATCAACTAAGATAAAAAAAACAGTAATTCCTGAAGGCCAGGTTTCATTACGTGTCTGCTTGTTTCCTTGCTACTTGCTACTGACATAGATTTATTGTACCATGACCAGTGTTGGGCAGATGTCTAAACAATTTGTCATTACTTATTGAAAAAGCAATTACATCAATTACAAAAAACATATTACTAAAAATAAATGAGTTACACTATTTTTGTTACTCGAGCCAAGCTTGACCCACAACATCCACACTTCTCATCTTCTGTTTTTTAAGCTTTATTTGTATGCTCTATTATGTTTTTCCTGACTATGCAGTTCCTCTCACATCTGTGGAGTAGCTGTGAGCTTACTGTCAAGGTTTTAATGTCCTGAACTTTATTCTTAAGCAGAAGTTAGTGCCTGTAGCTTGGAGCATTTAGTATCATAAAAGCCAGATCTTTCTTCCAGGAGATGGTGGAGACAAAACCAGAAATAAAAAGGAGAGTTAGGTTAGGTTGCTAGAAACACAACTTCAGTGCTTATGTTTTGTGTTGCTGGGTGTGTTAACAGGCTACTGTCATCCTACACGCCATATCAGCTTTATAAGGTGATGATGTATGAATGCTGTGTGGCCAAAAAACATTTATTGCATTCAAAGGAGGCATGGTTTAACAAGCAGCCATCCAACGGTCTAAAGGTTTTTACTGATCACAGCTATCTTAGCTCCATTAGCACACACAACCCTAGTTCTCATAGTGAAACCATGGGGTTCACACAACCTCCAACTCTGAACAAAACCAAGTGATTGGTAAATGTAGGCCTACCAGTAGATGATACAGGTTTGACGACAAAACTGTTATCAGCCCTCCATTAAACTCCTAGTAAGACAGCATACAAGCTGATCCCCAAAGTAATAGAACATTATGGAGAAAGGAACTGTGATTAGTAAATTCAAATTGTAATCCATAACCTCTTTTAACACCTGTTGAAAAAAGGAGGTTAATCACATACTGTAACAAGTTAACGCCTAATATTGACCCTGACCTTTTGAAACATAAACACACAGTTTCACATTTTCAAAAATCCCCACTGTAAAGCTAAGGTTATGGGTCGTAATAGGGTTGGCTTAACAAATGGTTTGATGCAAGTATTTAATTGTGTTCCATCAAAAGCACCCATGCCATCTTTGTTTTTGCTAACTGTTCATAATTGTTATCTCTTATGGGTTGGCGCTCCCAAGACTCACTGTGATGGGTTTTGGCCCACTGTAGTAAATGTTGCCAGGAATCTCTGTGCCTCTAAAACACGTGCCCTAAATGTGTTGAGGCTGTTTAACGTAGGGTATGTGCTTGGAGCAGATAAATATTGAGGGAAGATGTAGGCTAATGAAATGAGTGAGCAAAATCCCTTTGAGTTGCGTGTGCAGTGCAAGTCATACAGCTGAGGTGAAAAGGACTGTGTCTGTCAGGAAGAAAGGTGGTTCATGAGTGACACTGCCTAAAGACAAGTATAGAATCAAAGTGGTCAATGTGGTGGGTAAAACTGATGAAAAAGTCTTTATGAATAGTAATTTGAGATATTTTTGAGCGAAGAAGGTTTCGACCAGATTTGCGTACATGAAGTATGTCTTAAAGGTGAAACAGGAAGACCTCATGAGAACTGTGGTTTGGTGTTGGAAAAAACTATGTCGCCATCTTATGCACTATACCAATCTATTTAAGTATTAACATGTTTTTTCTCATTGGTCTTTTAAAGAGGTCTGCTATTGATGTCTTGTTTTTGCAGTCCGTAGTCGCCTTAGATTTGGTGGTGGAGGGCTCGGACTATCAGTCAAACAATAGGAAGGCGGGAGCAAAGTCTCATTTTGATTACTAGCAGATTTTATTTCACAAAAGCACTTAGTGGTCAACTCTGCAGATGGTGTAGCTCTGAAACTGCCTTAAAGCCACAAATGAAGGCTTGAA
Organism: Lepomis macrochirus; assembly: GCA_024633595.2. Lineage (NCBI taxonomy): Eukaryota > Metazoa > Chordata > Actinopteri > Centrarchiformes > Centrarchidae > Lepomis > Lepomis macrochirus. The sequence continues at coordinate 14,954,386 of JALXJV020000024.1, read as the reverse complement.
CCCAGTATATTGAATGGGGTGAATTAGAATTTGTATTCGGCTTTATAATGGAGTCCGGTTCAGTGTTTAAGGAAAGGAATTGCACATGTGCTGAAAAAAGAGGATAAAATGTTAAAGCCTGTCTTCTTGCGTTCACATGTACTCCAGCTCTTACAATCCTTAAACGGGCATGCAAAACAGTTTTCTGGCAAACAGAAGAGCATGCATTACTTGTTCCTCATAATGAAAGGGTACAGAGGCATCCACAAGATAGACATTTTTATTATTAGAAAAACTTTATGAAAGCATTGTCATAATAAACACAATCTCATTCATGTACAGGTCTGCCATCTTGCATTTCTGAACATTCAGAACATGCTGACCTATGTGTTCTTCCACTTCACTCCTACTGTTTGACAGCTTCACTGATGCAGAGGATGGGGTTGGGAGCTGTTATTTGATTTGAGGCATCTGTAGCAGTTAGTATTGTAACCTTTAGGGACTTTTAACAGTTTTGAAACACTCTGATTGTCACGGCTGGTGAGTGTGAGGTAGCAAAGAATAGGACTTTGGAAAATGAGTATTTGTTTAAAGTTAAGAAAAATGTAATTTGAAGATAAAAAATGTAAAAAGTAATTTGTCACCTTGGTTTGTGAAATTATGATTTAACATTTTCCCCATTTTTTGCCAATTTTTAGACTAAATGATCAATCAAATAATTGTAAATTGTGATTGATATTGAAAATAATCATTAGTTACAGCCCTAAAATGTTAACTCAGACAACAATTTAGACAATTTAGAATGTGACTATTGTAGCGTCTAAAAGAGCGTCCTAAAACAAAAATCAAATGTTTGTTACAGCTTTGGTTAATTCCTCTGTTGCCCCCCCTTGATTTCAGAGGCACTACTCAGACATGGAGAAGATATGGGTCCCAGTGATGTGCTAGTTGAGGCTGCTGCTAACCCTTGGCTGGCTCTTAGGCTTCACAGGCTGCGGTCGACCCGTCCGTCTGCCAAGACATGACCGCCAAACCTCCGTCCCACGACCCTCCCTATGCACACACTATTATGTGGATCCCAAAACACTGGTATCCACGGACAACCAAGCTTCCAAGTTTGCCAGCACCGTGTAAGATACACATGCCAAAGCTGTAGATTTGTCATGTAACGTCCATGCTAGATTTGGGAGGATGACAACCTCAAACCATAGATAAATGGGTGAAAACATAGTCTCACAAGTTTCTTATCTGGCTAGCCGCATGCATGTTCATCATGGTCTTCACTGACTGAGACCCTTTACAACTAAGTTCAGCAACATGGTCTTGAATTTCGACCTCGGCGCACTAAATTTACTTTGTAAGCAAAGCTCCTTTTTGTGGCGTTAGATTACACTTAGAAGCTGGCATCCACTTTTCTCTTTAAACCTTGAGGTGGACAGCAGTTGGGGCGTAAAATAAAACCAAAGCCAAGCTGGGGATCACACGAATCGCAAGCAGTTAGCCTTTCTACCTTTTGTAATCAATAGCAACTGACTATCATCTTTCAGTGACTGTGGATTTTTTGTTGTTGTCTGGAGCCCAGAACAGCTGTCAGAACAAAAAATGTTTTTCTGCTGTACTTGAAAAAGCGCTCACATTTCACTACAGCTTGTATCAGTTTTGACTGTGAAAAGCACTCTAATGTGAGCTCTGACTTTCATCAGCCAGTTCCTCTAAATCTGAAGGGGGTCTGTTTGTGCATGTGAAGGGTGTTTTTTCATGTGCGCTGACAGCGTTCAGTAGTTGAGGGTGTAAATGATCAGAATGATGGAGCCTGTGTTGGCAGATTGGGTGTTTTTTTTACCCAATTGGGCTACTTTTTATTTTATATTTTAATTGGGCGAGAAATAATTGGGCTGGTTGTGGGGCTGGGTGTGATAATTGGGGCTACTTTTTGTACCATTTGTACAGTTTTCACCGAGAAAACATTAGGCTATATCCCAGTAAATCACCCCCTCCTCTTATCCAAGTAGCATGAGACGAGACTGACAGAGCACTGAGGTCAGTGGGCTCAGCTCAACATGCAAAGACAGATAACTGATTCTGTCAAAACCAAATAGAAATTTATCACAGCTTGTTTTTTCCTCTCAGTTGTCATTCTGTGATCAAACATGCTACATACATACATAGGCTACATACATACAAGTAGAAGCTTAAGTGTGTTCAAGTGAAAATCCTTAACATGTAACATTATCTGGTTTGATTTTAGGTACTGACAAAATAAAGACTACCAGAAAGCCATATACACACATATTATATCTATGTGCATTTTAAATATATTTATTAGATATAAAACCCTTTCCCTAACAAATATGAAATATTGAGCTAATTTTATGATGATTGACTGGGTTCTAGCCTCTGTTTTGGTTGCTTGTTTTTATTCTAATCTGGCAACCCTGAATGGAGTCAAGTTAGTGGAAGGTGTTGTTAGATGGCACTGAAATGGTTTGCCGCTGTACAGGCAGCATCTAGTGTGTTTGCATAGGTTGAACGTTAAGAAATAGTTTAACATTTTGCAGAGAGGTAGACTGATACCACTCTCATGTTGGTGCCCTAACTATATGGAGCTAGAGGCAGGAGGCGATAATTAGCTAAGCTTAGCATAGACTGGAAGCAGAGGGAAACAGCTAGCCTAGCATTCTCAGTCACATGCGACTTCAAAGAGTCTTGTTGTTTAACTGAAAGGTTGTTAACAAGCTAACAAAGAAAGAAATCGTTCTGCAATAGATCCCCCCCCCTAAAAGAGCACATTTTTACATTTCTGTTTACAAATTAAACAGACAGCATGTTAATAAGTAAAATTAGAGGTTGTATTTTTGAATTTTGCATGTAGCCAGAGCCAGACTAGCGGTTTCCCCAGTCTTCTGATCTTTATGCTAACCTGATTGACTCCTAATCTAATGCTAATTGACTCCCAGTTCTAGCTCCATAGTCCCACACATACACCATGTAAAACTTGTTTTTTTTTACTTCTTAAATTCTGTATGCCTTAAATGGAACAAAACAAGATATGTTTATTTGTTAGCTTTAGAGGGTTTCTAGATGGAATTTGTTACCTTTGGACAGAGCCAAGCTGGCTGTTTCTCCCAGTTTTCAGTCTAAGCTAAGCTAAGTTTACAGGCTCTGGGTTCATTTTTACCCTATCGACATGACAGTTAAATCCATTGTCTCATGTAACTCTCAGCAAAAAAGCAATGCTTAACCATATTCAAAGTTTCTCAAATACAGACTTTAGTGCAAGCTACAGCCTTGAACATTGGTGTACACATAACAGCTGGTTGAAATGAGCTGTACTAACATTTTAAGCTGCCTGCTGTTATTATCACCTGAAGCAATAACTTTCCCCCCAAGCTTCCTGTGTTTAGCTGAGTTGGGAGAAATTGTTCCTAAAGGTAAAGTGAGAAATAAATTATTTTGTATTGCAAAACTAAATATTTGTTTGTCAGATACCTATAGTATGATGATATAATGTCGATAAAAATTGTTGTGCCATGCAAGCTGTGATGAAACTCCCATTGATCTCTGCATGGTAAGCAGACACTGTGCTGTGCCTTAATTATAATGTAAGTGCCAGACCCTTCAAAAAACAAACAGATTCATTAACTTGACAACTTTGGCAGTGAACTCTAGCTGAGTACTGCACACACTCTTTCCATTTTTATGCGTGGCTACCCAAGCTAACTCTTGTAAAATATAGTAATATGCATAAGGCTTTCTGGGTCAGAACAAGGCCAAGTGTAGAAGGGAAAATTGGTTGGTGCTTCTCACCTCATAAAAACTTGACAGAGGAGAGATTGAGCTTGGAGTTGGTGTGAGGGCTTGAGAGATTTAAGGCTCAGGAGTGATCAGATGATGCCCCGCTACCTTTAGTCAAGGGCACAGTTATAGTGAGCAATCTGTGTGCTACAGTAAATATTATGTATTTGTTTGCCTTTAGTGTCTTGGTAGTGCGACATCAGTCTGAAACAGACACTTTGTAGGAGGTCATCATGAAAGTATTGTGGGGGATTTTATTTATAGCTTTATTTATAAATATATATAAAATATACTTTATGTATAAAATGTGTCATAGTTTAAAATTCCTGTAGGCCCTGTATTATAAATTATTTGTTATCTATCTGCATTTACTGAATTTAGAAGGAATATAGGATGTTCACACTTTTCACTCCCATCCAAATGATTTACTCTGTGGAGGGAGATGGCCTTTCCCCTTTTCCTGTTTCCTCCTGATAAGCAACTAAAAAAGTGAAGAAACCACACTAGATAATAGATCGAGAAAGTGTGGATGTCTTAGTACAGCTGTGTTGTTTAGAGGTTCTCTCGTGTTTTTCCATTACAAGTACCAGTTCAACTTGCCTCAACTTGGCTCAACTCTAATCGACTCGGTTTGGCCGTCCTCTGTTTTACATTGCAGATAGTACCCAGTGATCGCACTCCTCAATGTAGCTTGTCGTCACAGTGACACCACACAGCTGCCCTGATGTAATATTCAATGCGACACACACACCAGCGACCCACATACAGCTGTCTCTTGATTTAAGTTAAAACATTTTCATTACTCAGAATGTAAAGACATATAAGCGGTACAAAATCCTTACCGCTGTGTTTTCCTCTGCCGTTGTTGCTGCAGCGGTCTCTGTGACTGTTGGACCAGATGGCTCTGTGAGTGGGCGGCTGGCTGGCTTTGCCCAATCAGTAGTCTGCTGTGTTTTCATGACACATTTTCAGCTCGCTTGGAACTTTGACGGAGGTGATACGAAAAAAGTATGTGGTAGCAGGTACAGGTACAACTTTTCCACAGCGCAAAACCAAAAAAAAGGCGAGTCGAGTTGAGGCGGTTGAGCTGGTACTATGCAGTGGAAAAGGGGCTATCGTGGCAAAATGAAGGGCTATTTAGAGGAGTGATGACACAAGTTGTATAATGAAGGGAGATGATAGCAATTATTATAGTTGAAAATAGAAGGAATTGGCGTCCGTGCCTAGCATTGAGCCATGCAGAGGTGCAACTGAGATGGTAATTTCCTGTTTCACCATATAGCCGCAGTTTTTGGTTTGGTGGTACATCATTCCCAGCCTTATTGGAAACACAAATTCACTCAGGTTGGGCTCTGTTGGAAGGTAATTATTCTGCATTTAGAATCATAAGGCACATCATCCTTCATGTTAACTATCCTCCTTAATTTTCTAGGCAGGGTCAGGAAACATTTAAGCCAATTTTCCCAATTTGATGGACTGCCCATTTAATCATTGCTCAATAGTCCACTCACCCGTCTCACGGAGGGGAACTTCAGTTTCCCTTTCCTTTCTGCAGGTTTAGTCTCATGATGGGATCAGCAGTAGTTACTCTGAGCTTGCTGGAGATAAGTTGAATCACTGTTTAAGTAAACATGGCAGCTCTGACTGCAAGCAACCCACAGTGAAAGCCAGCCTTGATAAATAGGAGAAATCTGCATTTGGTAATGGCTGTTTTCCCGCCTCAGTCAGCCTGAGATAAACCAGCCACCATATTTATCTTTCTACAGAATGTAATTTGTTTCTCACCATCATGTTGATATTCATGGATCAATGGCCATGTGTAAGGCTGTATGGTTATAGCGCTTTCATGATGAGCTATGACAACACTGTAATTTATTTTTGATGTATTTTGGGGGGAAATCTACACCACCACCCAGTTTTATCTCTTTTGCAATTTACCCTTTCAATTTATTATTTTCATCTGGTGGACTGCACTGAAGGTCACTGAATTATGCATGTTTTGCTTTCAACAAGAACATGGTCTAAATAAGCTCTGTAGTGCATTTTCATTTTCATCAGAAACATGCAGCAGGGAGCTTGGACTTGGTCAATACTTTTATTGGTTACCCCCCTGCCTAAAAGAAATTCAGTTTCTGAGGCAATCAATTGTTTGTTTCTTTTTTCATGTGTATATGAGCCAAGGTATCATCCGAAGGCACCATGCTGTTGTAGATTTGTAGACATGGAGAGCAGACAGATTGGAGATCACCACAGAGTGTGACGGTGGTAGCTCATCCACCACGCTGTGCATTTTATTGAAACATCCACACAAGCATGGCTCACTCATTACAGGGTGGCTGGCAATGACAATTTCTACTACACAATGAAGCCTGTTTTTTTTCCAATGACCAGCAGCATATACTCAGTGATAGCATTAATAGGAGAAAGATACCATGTGACATCCGAGTTGCAGACTCTAGTCTATGCTAAGGTACGCTAAGTGACTTTTCTTTTAAGCGTAGCCTCAGGTCAGGAAATGAGGGGGAAGTGTTCAGCTTCTTTCCATCAGTGCTCTCTGTAGCTGTGATTTATGTATATGTGTATGTATATCTTTAACAACAAAAAGAACAACTTGGCTACAATCACTTGTAACCCAGTCCTCCATACAAACGGCATGACGTAGCATGACATCATGTCTGCTAGTCCCTCCAGTCCATCTCAAGAGGGAATATGGTACTTTTATGATGTTATACGATGCGTTTTATGGTTTCATAATGGAGTTTCCTGCAGCATTTTAAATGGGGCCATATATTTTGGAACCCCTGCTGATAGCTTGACAAACTTGGATTATATTAAACCTCCAGTGGGGAAATGCATGTGACATATTTTATTATTGCACTGAATTCTGTTGGTCTCATAATTCAAAGTATTTGCGCTCGCCTTTGTACCCTTGATAGCATTTGTATTGCTAAGGTGTTTCAGAAAATCGATTGAAAACGTGGCTTGAGTTGAAATAGCTTTAAATTACTTTAGCCAACTTTTGCTTTGTTCTAAATTAAGGGTCAAATGATTGGGGTTTGCACTTTAGCGACGACTTCATTGGTTCCAATGTAAGAGTTGAGTTCAGGCAAATGGTTTCGTTGTACCAGCCGTGTTCAACAGATCACAGATCAGAATTTGAAAAGATCTTAGATAATTAGCACAGATACTTGAAAAGAAGACAGATTCGGTTTGGGCTGGCCCCTACGGAACCCCTCTATAGCTGCTGTTTCTCTCTGGCTAATGCTGGAATGTGACAACTGGTCACGGCAGAAGAAAGGAGGGCCTATTCTGGATTGGATACAGTGCTGTGCAGCATACTTGGCCATTACAAAAGCTGCATGTGAATCTGACTACTGAAAGCTGTCTATGCAGAAAGAAGCCTCGCTGCTCCAGAGTATGACACTGAAGTGTGTTTTGTTTCCTGTACAAATCTCACTCATTCTATACATACAAACATAAAGGCACAAATCCTCTACATTCTCAAAATAGCTGCATTTTTTAATTTGTGATCGGATTACAAACCTATTCTAGTGGAGCATTAAAGTGTTTTTTTTAAATCAGAGACAGAAGGCTTTTGAGCAGAAACAGAATGCTGCTTTGTTTCTCCAGCTGCTCCCTTGGCAACACGGCAGCACCAAGATCCTCCACTGGCTCCGTGATTTGTCATCAGCAAATTAAACTCGTCCTCATTATAATTTCAGCACCAGATCAAAAATTATCCGGTTTCTCCAAGGGACTCTGAAATTTGGTCTCCGCGGAACAGACCAATAGCACAAAATATGGACTCTTCATATCCACATTTGAATAGCCTTCAGCAGAGGTACTCCACTCTTTATTCCTCTGTGCTATTTTATATTGCAGAAGTGTCAGGTGAACACAGTAGTTCAGTAGCTCCAATGTTTTTCAGAGTCTGATACACAGATTTTAGTGCAGACTAGAGAAAACAAACCTCTTTTCTTTGGCAAGGGGCAGTAGACCAGCTAGACATTGCCAAGATCTGCCTTGCTGTTGATTTCAGTGAAAGTAGTGGGTCTGCAACACTCTGGAGAGGGTATTGGTGGCACGTCGATGCAGTGTTTGTGCCTAAATTCAAACTAGTGTGGACGCGGCAAAGTGAGCTGAGAACATTGGCAGTCCTTTGTGAGCCGTGACTCTTCACACCTATCAGCATTCATCTGTTCCCTGTAGAGAAAAATCAATGCCAGGCAACGCATTTGTCCTCAGCGTCCAAGTCCCCCAGTTTACTTCAAGCGTGGAAGAAGGGGCTTCCATAATTATGAGTTCAGGTGACTGGAGGTGCACATTTTTATAGGTCACTGTGCCAACACCCGCAGCTTTTCTGGAACTAGGCCAGCAGGATTGATTGTTGAAGCAGAAGGTACAGTGAATTAAAGAGGTAAGGGAAAAGGGAAAAGGAGTTGTACCTGATGCTGAAAAAACACATGATCACATGCTGGAGTTACCATAGTAACATCGGCAGGATATTTTTCAACAGGAAAAAGCCACTTTTTCTAATCGAAATCACTCCCTATTTACTGTAGTACAAACTGTAACCTACATATTTAGTGCATTGGAATTGAGTGCCATCTAATTTATTTCAGTGACTAATTTCTGAGTGTGCATGCAGTATGTGGTACCCTCAATAATTCCATAATGGAACAAAACAAGTAGTGTCCATGGCATGTTTCTGCCAACAATCCCACAATGCAATGCCCTGCATTTTTAAAGTTACGCAACTCTACATCTGCTAGTGATGTTGCAAAATGATGAAAAGTGCCTAAACTCACTATATAAAATCAACCAACAGCCTTACCTTTATCTGCATATTTTTCCATTGTGTTGAATATAGAAAGATTTCTCACAATATTTCTCAGATGATTTAGTGTCATTATATTCATCCAGTGTGTCTAGCTAGTTTGATCAATTTTTTGTTGATGGAAAGAACAATATTAGTTTACTGTAAAGGCAACTGGGCATGCACTGGATCAGATGGACAGTCACTGGATTACAAGGCACAGCCTGTTGCACATTTCACTGAATTTCCAATTCAAACAGATAATTACAGATTGTATATTACATTTTTCCTCCTTCAAGTTGTAGTTGGAATTTTGAATGAAGAGTGACAGCCCTGTTACTCATTTTTGCATATTATAATTAGGATGGTAAAATTGGCAAGCAGCAAATTAAGACTGAATAAATTGTCTCCAGCAGGGAGCTGAGATACTGTGCAGCAACATCTGTCTGGCATTTTTAAATTATTACATTTATGCATTGTGTGTGGAACAGCACTCACTCTGCTTTTAATCAAGCATCACATTTATTACTGCAGATACAGCGCGACTCAGGGAGGCCACCCTAATTACCCGTCCACAGTCAGACACTGTAATCAACTGTCGGGAGTCGGGACCATACTGGATGCAGAATTTGGACAGACAGATTGGCTGCTCATTTGTGTTCTATCTTTCTTCCTTTCTGTTTCTAACATGCTGGAGGTGATTTTCTGGTTGAATCCCACCGGTGGGATGGATTGATGGAGGGTGTTAAAGTTGGCCACTGTTTCACTGATAAGAGCTGGATGTGTGAGAAATTTTAGAAAACCCTATAAAACTCTCAGCATCCAGTGTTCCTGGACATTGGCTTGTTAAAATGTGTTTTTCACTGTGAATGCTGTTGGGCACAGTACCATACTGTAGGTATATGGCATATTTATTGGGTGAGACATTTTTAAAATGTTTATGAAGTTCACAGTACGAGCTCCTGTCTTAATGTAAAAGGGAGAAACACAACTGTTTATGAGAGCCCTTTTCCAAAGACGTTCTTGGTGGTCTTTGGGGTGTTCATGGAGGTGTGAAATTGTAGTTGCTGTTGAACTGAACTGTACACGCCCCAAACCTTAGTCTTAAGTGATTTTCAATTTGATTGCATTGAAATATTTTGCGTTTTTTAAGTACAAATGCTGTATGTTGCAGGTTCGCCTGAAAGCTTGCTTAACATGCTTCTACGAGATACTGTTCTGCACGTTATAAAGCCTTCCTGTAAATCTGCAGTTGTACAATAAGTTAGCATGTTCATACTACTGTATAAAACTCAATTGATTCCACAGCTTTCTTGAGGCTTTAGTTTTGCCACCCTTAAATTCCAACCCAGTCTTTCTCTTCACTACGTCTGCTATATTTATGTCCTCTGGGAGAGTAAAGCATTAGTTTTATTAGCCATTGATTTCCCATAGCCTTTCCCCCTGGCAAGGCTGAGGATTCATCACAGTATTTTATTGACACCATCACTCAGGGAACGCTGCGGTGGGCTCAGCCTCCTTTTTAGCTGATGTGGCAATGATGCCATTGTCGTCAGATCACCTCTATTTTGTGCGACCAGCTAATGGGAAGTGATCAATCAATCACTTAGATGAAGATAAAGACTCAGCAATCAATCTGCTAAAAAATAGATGAAGGAGTCTCACACTCAATGATTGGGCTCATCATTTTTTAACCACTGGAAATTTAATGTAAATGTAAGGCTGCCCCCTAATAGTCAACTAAACCGTTAGTCGGTGAGAAAAGTATTAGAGTCGGTTCACACTATCTTTGTTTAGTCCAGATATTCCGAAGCCTGGAGCGTTTACTCCCTTCGCTTGGTTTGGTGTGAACACCAGACTCAAACTCTGCTGCGGATCAAACATCTGCTGCCTGGTCCACCTTGAAGGGTTGGTCTCTAGGACCGCTGTCGCATGAACTCTGAAGCGTGTCATTTCAACCTTCGAACCAATAATAAAAGATTACTAGTGAATGTGTCATTTCGTTGGTTAAATAAATGTTTCCTCTTCCTGTTTTGGTGACTGCTGAACTAGCACGTTTGCAATCAAAATTTCAGCTAGCAGGGGACAAACCTGGACTCATTCCTCCTGATTATTTGGACTGTGAGAACATTTCTCAATTATTAGAAAATGGACGGAAGACGGAACCCAAGAACCTATTATAACACGGAGGTCACTTACCGACGCACACTGCTCATGGATGTATTATCGAAGAACTTGTTGCTTCTATACTATACGTATTATCAGACACCGCGTGAACAGTTTTAGCATAGCTAATAGCGCTGCCATTAGCTAGTTAGCAGCCCTGGTAGCTGACTCTGCACACTAGCACAGGAACTTGGGACCAACCGGCTGGAGGATGTTTTCAGGCTTGGCACTGGAATGAGCGCCAGAACTGGAGCCGAGCGACCGGGCAACTGACCCGGGTGCAGGAACCTCCCAGTGAACACAGAGCAGGACCGAACACAATGTTAAACCTTATGCCCCCCAAAACATATATTTAAATAGTAAAATTAATATCATACCAGTATTTGACTAATGACTTGAACAACTATTAGTCGACTAGGAAAATTTTTAGTCGGTGGCAGCCCCGGAAAAATGTCTGTGTATGATACACTTTAATAGCAGTGCACCTGTTTCCACACTTACACACAAGGTACAAGGTTGATATTTGTCACAATACAACAGGTTGTAGATTGAAATTGAGTTTGTAACTCCCTTCCCCTAAACAAGGTATTAAACCAAGTTTAATTTCAGTTTTTCAGCTTTCATGCCGAGAGTCATGTGAGAAGATGGATATGACTGAAATTTCTGTCTGTTAAGTATGGGTTAGAACCAGGAAGACGGTTATCTTAGCTTAGCTTAGACTAAAAACAGGTAGCAGGGGGAGGATATTTCTGTTTGTTGAAACAAACAGGATTATACAAATAGGATATAGTGTGCTAATTAGTGAGCTTTAGAGCCAGCAATTTGCTGAACTTTGGACAGATAGAGGTAGCGGTTTGCCCCTGCATTCACCATGATTAAGCTAGGCTAATCACCCCCCTGCTTCATACTTCATCCAGATAGACATGAGAGTGGTATCGATCTTCTTGTCTAATTTTTGGCAAGAAAGTATTTCTAAAAGCTATTAGTTTTAGAGACATTCTTGCACAAGAAGAATATACATTTTACTTTGCATATTGAAGTTCAAACCAATAGACACAAACTCTTGCACCTTACAAAATGGACATGCAAATTGTTGCGACATTCTTCAGATTTTAAACCTGGAAAAACCTGGTGGCCACTGTGAAATTTTAAGTATCCACAGAAGTTGAATGCCTAATTTTTAGATCTACAATATCTATTTGAAGAAGTCCTTCTATTTGAAAGCCCAGAGATGTGGGTTAACTGTCATTTCAAAAATAAATATTATTTATTTATCATTATATATCATTACAATCATTATATATTTTCAAGTCATGGTCTATTTAAATGCACGTCACACATTTAAGTTAAACACAATGACTTGACCATGGCCTATTTGGAGTTAGCTGTTCTGCTAATCAGGAAACCGGCTTCACAGGGGACATGAAAGCAAGTCCTTGGCCTGACAAAAGAGAGACAGCCAACTTCCTGACGCTTAGCTCAGCCTCTTTGAAGCCGAGAGCCCCCGGAAGAAATCTGTTTCTCCTGATTGGCTGCTTGGACAGAGTGAGGATGTGGAGGAGCCTTTATCTTAATCAGGTATGAGTTGACTTGATGATAAAGCTAAAGCAGCTGGACTTCAGTGATTAGGACGAATGATCCAGAAGTGTTTTCTTTTAATCACATCAATTAAATTACACTTCTGTTATTTGTACTTAGGCCAAATATTGATGTGAGTGGAACATAACCATGTTTGTAATCATGCTCAGTCTTTTTTATTAATATAAATTATTATTAATTGTCTTTTGGATCATTACTATTAATGTCTGTGTTCATAAGTATGTCAATGTGCATCATAATAAGTTCAGATAATGTGTCAGATAGAGACAGCAGCTTTACATTAGCCCTATAGTGTGTTAATACAAGAATGAATACATGCTTGTGTGTTAATGTGAACTGAAATGTTGTAATACGGGCAATGGGAATTAGATGGTGTCAGCTGAGGTTGTTGGATTAGTATTTTCATGAGAATGCAAAACTTCAAATTCAGTCTTTGAAATATTTGTGCAGGTTTTTTATATTTCCTTCAGTAGGAAGGTCAGCTAGCTTGATGCAGTAAACAATGAGCACTCAGTCAACAAGCATTTCCTCAGTAAAGATTAAAAATACATTCATTGCATGGATATGTGAACGACAAATATATTAACTGTAAATATAAATCTTTGCTGGTGTTAGCTGCAGCTGTTTAGCAAAAAATACACTGTCTAAAATCGTGCTAGTGCCTTGTGTAATTTGCTGTGCTTTCACACTAATCTCTGCATGAAGAGTTGAAATAAGTCATTTAACTGGCCTTTTTCATTCTCCCAAATATCTGGCTGGTTATTCTGCACCCTTGGGGAAAATGCTGGGAGCTGCAGGATGGGCTGTTTTTAATCAATGAAAAGATAGATCCAGTGAACTGAGCGGGGGGTGGAAGAATTTAGGTTAGTGCCTTGAATACAAAGCAACTTTCATCCCCTGTGTCTCAGGTTTATTTTCAGTAAATACAGATATAAAAAGAGATGAAAACGTTGACAGTTTTTTTTCCCTTCTTCTTTTTTTCATCCCATCAGTGCCCAGTTATGCTGAACACTGTCCAACAGCAGTTTATCACTGTTCACACATTTCAAATGATGGAAAGAAACAAATAATCATCCGAGCATCTGAGCTGGGCATAAAATCTGCCAAATTAATGTCAAATTTCATCTTACGCACCCCAAACGGGAAGAGCCTCTGCAAGGCTAAGCATAAATCTTTCAACCGCTAGGCCACTGGCAGTGTGAGTTTTATAAATGCTATCTGGACATTTATGCATTTTTCCTCTCCTCCCCTATTCTAGCCAGTTTGGCGTGGGATGGAGTGTGGGAAAGTAGCGGTGCCACTTCTGGTATTGTTCTGCCAGTAGTGTTGTTGATGTATGATATTTGAACACACCCTTAATTCTTCCTGACCTCTCAGCCTACAGATATACAAACTAAACAGATGCAAATTGTTGATAATAAAGGAAATATTGTATTAAAATCTTTATGTATTGTCCAAGTCTGCAGCATAACCTTTTGTGAGGAGAAGAAATACGTATTAAATTGGGAAATTGTCTCTATTAAGTCAAGACAAAATCATAAAGCAAGAGTTCTATTGTCTTTCATCTTCATCACCGTCTTCTCATTTGACTGCCATGGTGCTGTGGCCGCATACTGACGGAATAATATCAGCTGATAATCAGCCAACAGGGCCTGGCAGCAGGCGTAATGGCTTTACGCATGATCATTCAACCTTGCTCTGTGATGGATAGGTAGGTACTTCTAGGATTAAAAAAGAGAGAAAGAAAGACCAGACCACCACATGTTCAGTTGCCTCATGTGGTGCAGGACAATATGCCTCCCGCTGGAGTGACCATTGAGGTGAAGTTTATGGGATTTTTTTTTTATCCCCAACCAGCTGTGGCTTCGCTGGGAACAAAGCCACGAGCAGTGTTTTCCTGCCAACTGTAACACCAAAAGGAATTAGGACACTGTTTCTTGTAGATTACATATGGTGTCACTCCACATGTGCGGTATGATTGTTGAGCCTTGAGCGCACATACACACAACACACAACCTTTAATCCGATTACTCGATTACTCGCTGACCCTCGACCTCCCAGAATGTCTCAGAAACTCTGCACTTTATGACCACTTTCTAATCCTGTTAGGATTGGATTAACACAGAGGTGACCTGGACCCTGACACCCACCCACACTTACACCCTCTCCAGCTCTGTTTAATGCACTGCCCTCATCCTGCTGCTTATGCATGTGAGACTGAATATAAATGGAGATGAAATCAATAACTGGTAGTGGGTGTGATAAGAGCCTTGTGTTCTAATGCAAATTGTTTTGAGAACTCAGAAAAGTGTAATGTCTAAATCAATTCTTTCGATTTGTTGTCAGTACATTAGTAAGCATTACGCCGTTTTAATACACCCTCTCCATTATATTTGTCCATATTGTGCAGTGCTGTGGTAACAGGGCTATCAATTAATACAATTTCTGATCTTGAAAAAGTCAGAAAAATAGTGAAAAAATGTCCATTACAATTTCTAAAAGCCAAAGTGTAGTATCTGTTTTTGTCTGACCAGCAGTCAAAAAATCCAGTATCAGCAAATCCTCATGTTGGTGAAACTGAAACTAAAGAATGTTGAACTAATGATGTTCTTGCTTTAAAAATGACCATTTATTGCAGTTGTGTTATTTTTTGCAGTGTGTTGTAAAGGCACTTACATGTAGTAGCTGTTATCTTGTGAAAAAATATGATTGTATGAGACAATTGAGTTTTTTTACGATGTGAGATGTATATTTTGAGGAATAACTTGAATTTTTGGAATTTTAAAAGTAAACTAATCATAATGGATAAGTACGTTTTGCATTATATATGACTAAGTTATCTAAGTTTAATGTTATAGGTGTAAAACAGGCTATTACATTCATGTTTGTTTTGGTAATTGTCTACCGTTTTTACTTTAAGAGAGGCTCTGTCACAATTTTTGATTGTTAGCTGTTGAACTAGGGATAGAGGACGAGACTAGCTGTGGGGTCACAAGGTTTGCATACTGTGTCCTCTCAATTGTAGTTGTATATGATCCAGCAAATGGAAATTAGGTGGCCTTATTGTGACATGTGTTGAATAAAACCTGCGTGTTTTCCCAACTTACTTACTCAGATGTCAAGTGGATAATTACAAAAATACATCGGTTGGACACGTGTAGGCCATGACTACCAGCTAGGTCCCATTTTGTGGTAATGATGAGTCCTTGGTCGGCAGTGCAAATTCATGTCACCCAACCACTGATTTAGGGCTTTGACAACCAAGGACAACCTTTGTCAGAAATTTAGACTTACAGGTTGGCTATTGCTATGAACCACAGCCACAGTACATGAAGAATACATAAGCTGATTGTAGCCGCCATGTTTTAAATAGAAAGGGGAAAAAATGTGGGGGTTACCTAATGGCCAGTGCTTGTTTTTTTGCTGCGTTTTCAAAAAAACATGAGACCAGCGCAGATGGTTGATGCAAGATGAAGTTGTCTCCGCTTGCTTTTTACCTGTTTACATTGTAGTGCTACAATTTACCAGGGATAAGTGCAAAATCTGGCATGCCTCAAAACTGATATCGTACAGCTAAACAGGAAGCATCGGGGTGGGGTGGTGAAATGCAGCAAAAGGGTACCTACTGGAATCAAATTGGGCATGTTGCAGTTAATTTATATGACCATCAGGACACCCTGTGGCGCTTGTTGATTTCTCTTTACCATTTAAGAAGAAAATAGGTATGCAAAAACAAGTTGAATGTCTTGTTTATAAAGGTGGCAGCTCCTTAATCACACTGCTCTTTGGTGGCTCCCCCTCAACATATTTTCCAGTGCTGCAGTGATATGGATTAGTTTTGTCCCTTCAGTATGGAGGCCTTTTTTTTTGTTCATATAGCATTTTAATCATCTCCGTTTCTGTTGCTCCTGCACAAAGCCAGCAATATCAGTGGTGCGCCAGCCAAAGATTAGCATTGTGTGAATAGGGCTGTTGGCCACAAATCTCTGTATGTCTGTGTGCTTAATTAGCTCTCAGATTGCTCACTAAGGAGATGGAAATTTTTATAGATCTTGGCCAGACAAGGGGTATTGAAAAGGCCTTGGTACCAGTGCACACCAGTTCAGATGAGTTATTCAGGCAGAATAGAAAGATAAAACAGATAAAGGAGCAGAAAGGAAGAAAGTAAATGTGACAAGTTAGGCAATAACATGGATGGAGCACATGGACAGAATTATGTTAACATCATAAATACTAGAAATCAAGATAAAAGAATGGCTAGACAGAAAGACATAATGGTAGCAAACAGAAGATAAAAAAAGGAAAATGAACAAAGAGGTGCTGATATCTGTGAAACATTGTCCAGACCAGTATCCATTAACAACACTGTTTTCATGATGATTGGCTAATCCATCTCATTACTGCCGTTAGGGAGCAGGAGGATGCACTACACATGCTACAAAAGGTTGTGAGTCAGCCAGTCCTGATTATGTTAAATGATGGCAGTTTATTCTGCAGATGTGTATTAGAGTGGAGCAGGCCAGCCAGTGCACATGCTGCAGACAGACAGGCTGGATGAGAGCCCAAATATTTAAAATAGACTCAAGTGTAGTGTTTTGCAATGCAGTTAATATTGCTGTTCTCTTTATAGAGCATACAAAAACATTTAAAGTAAAGGTAGGTTTGTCGGGGCGTATATTGTAGTATAGCGTAGTGTGTGTTTGTGTACAAACTTGTCATCTGAAATCTGTACACTGAACTTTACAAGAATGCAATTAAGGAAACAACTCTTTTTTGTATAGGACGCAGTGTCTGACTCTGAGGCTAAAGCTTCCAGCTAAGAGAAAGAGTCCCTCTGCCTAATGAGAGTTGTTCAGGGGAATAATCAAGGCAGGAGTGACTGAAACTGTATCAGAAACACTAAATGTACACATAACTTTGTTTGTAAACAAGAACACTCCACAGGGCGCCTTTAATATTAAAAAGCTTTCAGCAAGGAAACTATATTTTACCAGAGGTAGCTGCTTGATAAACCGGATTAGTAATAATTGTTGGTGGCAGGTTGAAAATGCTCAAATCTGAAGTTATATGACTATAGTATACTGAAGAGGGCATAGCTGAAAAACCTGTGTATTTTTATTGCCTTGAGCTAAACATAGAAACTGAAAAAAATAAAAGAGTGATTGTGCCAACTGTTTTCATACTTGCTGCACAATAAAAAAAAACTACCAACAGTTACAACATCTGCTGGGAGATTCTGCCCCACCTTAGCTGTGTTTTAGGGAGATGCAATGATTTCCATTCCTCCCATACAAAAACTCCTCTTCCTCTCTCTTTGTCCTTATCTCCTCCCTTGGGACTGATGTAGCCTAATTATGAATAATGGCTCTTACTTGGATTCACCTAATTAATAGGCCTGCACGATATGAGGAAAATCTGCGATGTGTGATAACATTGTTAAATGTTACAATGACAATATGACTATGATTGTGATAAAGGAACAAATAATGAAGTGTGCAAATTAGCTGCCTGGTTGTTTTTTAAATTAACTACAGGATCATAAGTTAATATTTTAAATATAACTAAATGTTCTTTCTAGAGCAGAAACTGTAAAGTTTACAGCAGCAAAGTTACTTTATGAACTCAATAATATCTCAGGGGAAAAAAATCAAAATGAATCATATTCCTCACATCAAAATGCTGAGTGATGTTTGGAAAAAATGAAGCTCTCAGACATCAGTCCTTCCTCCTGTCCTCCTTCTCCTCCTTGCTGCTGTTATTCACTGCTGCAGTTAACGTTTTCTCAGTCAGCAAATAAGCGCTGACCGGTAGGCCACTACTGTCAGGGGTACATTCAAATATTTTTAATTTTATTTTTATGCCCATATTAAAATATATACATTGCCTAAATAACAACAGTGTAGTTATTCATTGCATTTCAGGCAGTCTTTTGCGATGTGCTTATTACACATATTCACATCGCGATGACAATGAAAATACAATTAATCGGTCAGCACTACTAATCAGTGTATGGAAAATGTCAGACGATCCATTAGATTTTACACAATGGACATGCATATTTGCACCATGTCCCTAAAGGAGGCCCGGTGTGCATCTGTAGACAGCCAGAGCACATGAAAAAGCAAATCACTGGTGGTGAGATGAGATCACTGCTGGGGAGGCTTTAGAGTGCTTCATTTGCATATTGAAAAGACACATACCCAAACACTGAAAAGATGGCCAATTTTCTCTTCACTAAAAGCAGTGGACAGGTGAAAGAAGACCTCACCCTATTACAAATGAATTTAAAAACCCACTAACGTCTCTTTTCAACCCCTGATGGAAATCCCTCTGATTTTCCTTCCCCCCACAAAAAAAGGAAGAAAATTGAAAAGAACAAACCCGTCCTGTACTTTCAGGATTGTGAATAGAGTGCCCCGCAGCCTGCCTGCCTGCCCCATATACGGTGGCTGAATACAAAAGACCCCCGTCTGTAAGAGCAGTCACTACGGGAGACCACTCTATCTGCACCGCTGCAGCGACATGTCTCAATGAAGCCGTCAGCACAGGCTCTGCTGTCACACGCTCTCACACATGTGCACACACTCACAGACACAAAGACGGACACCTTGCATGTGGCTATTTATTCCTTTAGTCCTTACAGGCGCACACATGCACACACACACATGCAAACACACACACACACACACACACACACCCCAATACTTGTCAACCCATTCCCTAACCCTCATGGCTAATGCATTCTTTTCAGCCTCCAGTGCTGGGTAGGAACAGGGAGGGAGATGAGTGGTTGGTGCTGATTTGAATATTTTAATTATTTATCACCAGAGAGTATTGAGATCCGAGCCAATGCCAAGGGACACAAGGGAACTGGGTGAGGGTGAATCTAGCCACGTTTGGATTTGATTGTGAGCCGTTGTTGCCCAAGGGAACAGGAAAGTAGAAAAACACGGACACAGTTGCAGATTTTTGTGGACATGGTACTTAATTTCATTTCGGTAATGAATCAGCATCTTTTATGTGCTTTTTGAGGCTAATCATAGAGCCATGTGTAGTAATGTGAGGTTGCTGTGGTCTATCTACACTCTCAGGACATTCATATGAATACAGCATTAATAAAACGTTCAATGTCTATAATCATTACATTTCAATATACGGTATGTTTATTGCTCTTATATTCCCTAGTCTTCCGACCATCATATCATACCTTGGAACGTGCTGGGACCATAAAACTTTTTATAAATGATGGCTCACTGTGGAACCACAGTAAAAAAGAAAGTAAACTGAATGATGTAATGCATTAGGGTCCTTAGAAATATCGGACAAGGGAGCGTTCCAGTTTGGCTTGTTGCAACCCAGGCGGAGAACAATCCAGGGAAATGGAAATGAATTTCCTCACGCAGTGACAGATCTGTAGGCTTGAAGGAAAAAACATTTGAATTAGGATTAACACATTGAGCAGTTTATCGCTTTGTCACCTGATCCATCATTTGATGTCCTTTTTTATTGTTTAGGCTTCTCTTTCTTTTTCCCATTGTCAATCTTTCCCTTTTAACTTGCCTGCTATCACGCTGGGTACAGGCTGGCCACTCGATCTCCCTCTTTCTCTCTCTCCCTCTTTCTCTCTCTCCCTCCCTCCGTCTTCTTTATGGGCTCAGCACTGAGTTACAATCTCTGGACAAAGGAAGTCCTCAACTGGCCCCCCTGTCACTGTCCCCTTTTCCCTCTCTGGCGCGCCATGCACAAGCACAGTAACAGCACTAATGGTAATCAAGCCCCTGAGAAAAAGTATCCCTATTAGTCCAGTGTGATCAGATCTTGGAAACACAAAGTTGATGACATTCATTCTCACATACCACAAGTTTTTAATGTAGCCACATGCAAATACTGTATGTGGCTTGGTAAAAAAACGATCATCACATGCTGTATTGTCCTCAGAGGACAAGTCCACGTGTTATTGCTCTGCTTGGTGTCCTTCCCCCCGCTTGTAATTGGCATGTCAACACACACAGCGGGTAGATCTTTCTTATCTTTTGATGTGCTGCATGCTGTAAGTGAAACCCATCACTTCTGTGGTACAAAGGTCATGGGCATTGTTTTAATCATTAATAATTTTTACATTTACTATAGGGTGAATTAAAATAATTACTCCCACACTAGTCAGTTTGTAGGTATTCTGTAGGTGGCATTGTCTAAAGCCAAGTGTTATTTTAAATCCTCTGTGGAATAGCTGATATGTAGTGACAATGCATCAACTTGCTATTATCTTTTATTATCATTAACCATTTTTTATTCAGTTTGTAACAGTTGTCCCAAGTTTGAAGTTGTATTTAGAACAAAATTAATTGTAGCATTCAAAATGAACCCCAGGTATTGGCACAGTGATTATGTTATAAAGCAGAAATAAGTAGCCATTAAACACTCAGCAATGTGGGTTTACTGAGTTTTCAGTCTCTTTTTCATTCATTCATTACATCTAACTCAAACATCAGTCACGTAACAGCAAATACAAACAACCGGATGACTCCAGTCATTCTTTTTCCCATCCTATTCTTCATTGTTCTTCAGATGTGGTGATAATGCAAAGAGGGAACAGCAAAAGTGAATTAAGTAGTAAGTAGTTTAGTTCCTAGTAGAGTTGACTAATGGTCAACCGATATAGGTTTTTTAATGGCCAATGGCAATATTTAGAGAGCAGGGTGGCCAATGGCTGGTATATAATGCGATAATGTTTAATTCAAATATTCTATGCACAGTTCAGGGGAATAATATGTTGTTTTGATGGAATTTTTAGTAAGTAATGAAATCTATGGGTTATGATTTCAGAATGTGACTGGTGTTTAAGGAAGAGTAAGGTACATTTTGTCAGAAGTGCTGTCACTCAGCTGCATTACAGTATAACACTTTTGTGAGTGCAGGTATCAGCCGATGCAGATCATCTCAAAATCCCAGATACCAGCCCAATTAATCGGCCGGTCTATCACTAGAGTAGAATGGTCCCTGTTCAGTTTGTTAAAATAAATTTTCAACTGTATTAAAGAGTTAAGAAAAAATGCATGCTTCATGCATAATTGTAAGATTAAAACTGAACTTGTAGGAGCCCAGATATTTACAATAAATAGGAAACACTGGTTTTACCCCTTTTGCTTTGTTTTGTTTGCGTTTGTTAGTAATATATTTATTATTTAATATGTTTATGTCTTGTGGGGGATTTTCCCTTTTGCTCCGTTGTTGTAGCTGCCATTCATCACTCGTAATTCCTGTGGTGAACCTCATTTGTTGCAGTCTGTGAGTGTACACGAACATGTCCCCAGTAATGATCAGCTAATTATGAGAATCCACAGCAGCCTCAGGGGTGTGAAACCACCTGCCTGTGTGTGTGCACCGGTACCTGTGACATATGTACATGCTGTGCATGTGTGTGAGAGAGGGAGAGCAACAATGCACACACGTCTGGATATTCAATCACACACTCTGTGACCTGTTTATTGCATTTTGGCGTTCTCATTGCATTTGTGTATTAAATTTCACTTCTGACTGGATTATCAGCAATGTGGAAAACATAATATTCCGTATGAGGCTATGCTGTACCTGCAGGGGGTTGAATTTTTTGCTTTTTTTCTTAAAAAAATCACACTCACTTGTTAATACACTTAGTTTCATATAGTTTTTTTTTTATTGAGCATAAAACTGCTATCTATTTTATATATTAACAATTGATCACATGAATAATAAGTGAAATGGCCTGCACGTAGTGATGTAAATAAATCCACCTAAGCTTTACAGTGACATTCAGCTCATTGTTTTGGTTTCATGGCCCACACATTTACTGTTTTGGTTCACTCTCTAAGCTCTCTTCAACTTTTTTTATCCACAGCATACAGATTAATTCTAATGATACTTTATGTCTGCTGGATGTGTAAATAGGCAACTGATTGCTAACAATTTCACTATGCTTATTTTAAAGACAATAATATGGTCGTGCTGTGTTCACAGTTTGCTTGGAAAAAAAAAGAATTCAATAGGTAATTACTAATGTATAAAAAGTATTAAACTAAATTTATAATTAATATTATAAAACAAAAGAACTTAATTTGCCCTAAGCTACATTCTAATAGTTGCTATATTAAAAAAACACACAACAGAATCAGTTAAAATTTAAATAAAATAACAAAACTATTCATGTATCATAGTGAAAACTTTATCTGATGAACTTTAAGGTTAAGAATAACTTGTTCTTCTGCTCCTTTTAGCCGAGCCATTAAGACCAACCAGGACCTTCTTCCTGAGACTCCTTGGACCAACATCTTGTACGACGACTTCTGGGGCACCCTACTCACTCACAGTGGCAGCCACAAATCCTTCCGTCCACTCTGCACCCTCTCCTTCCGCCTCAACTACACCTTGCATGGCCTGCATCCCTGGGGCTACCACCTGCTGAACGTGTTGCTGCACGCGCTCGTCACTGCCCTCTTCACAGCCTTCAGTCGCCCGCTTCTCGGTGGAAGATTGTGGAGCCTGCTGGCTGGCCTTATCTTTGCCTCTCATCCGGTGCACACTGAAGCAGTCGCTGGTGTGGTCGGGAGAGCGGACGTTGGCGCGGCGTTGTTTTTTTTGCTGTCTCTCCTCTGCTATATGAGACACTGTGGACTTCGTAGGGACACGTGTGGGACTTTTCAGACCAGGCAATGTGGTGGCAGCTCATTCGCCTGGTGCTGGGGCTGGATGCTGGGCAGCCTGTGGTGTGCAGCAGCCAGTATGCTGTGGAAGGAGCAGGGGGTGACAGTGCTGGCTGTGTCGGCTGTGTACGACCTCTTCGTGTTCCAGAGACTCCGGTTTCGCCAGGCACTTCTCCTCTTGCTAGGAAAGGTAAATTAATGTATGCCACCAGGGCCGGTGTGTTCCCTGGCTCTTGCCTTGGCATCTGTACATATCCAGTTTCCTTTCCCTTCCCTCAGAGGCAAACCAGCCAGCTGTTAATGGTTGCTGTAAGTTTTGCATGCGTACTTAACGTGGTCGTGTGTTGAAATTGTGAGTCACACGCTGTTTGCTTTTCATTAGGAGTGTAAATTAGGAGAGCTGTTTGCCAGTGCACAGTTGGTGCATGAATTCCCATTTGTCTTCTGCTAAACAGGAAGAAACTATATGCAGAGGGGAACTTTTCCGCTTCCTCACCACTTTAAGTTTGCTGCAGTAAACAACTTCACATTAATGCAAGGAAATTTAGATTACATCGCACAGGAAAACCTATTTTCGGGGTGAGTTGTTTTTTTTTCAATTTAAGGTGACAAAAGGTATGTGGAGGAAAAACATTAACACATCCTACTCCAACCAAATGATTTGGTCCACTTGTCGAGTAAGCTGTCCAAACATACACAAATGCACACAAACACACACACATGCTTCCTCTGCAGGACTCCATCCCCCCCCCCGCCCCTTAGCGTTTAACTGGAAAACCTTCTCTCACAGGCGCTCTACATTTGATTAGAGGAACTGCTCCTTAGCCAACACGACTGTCCTCGTAAAATGCATAAGTAGCGTAATAAAAAGTCCCCTTGGGTTTACTGAGCAAGGACAGTCTGGCTCTCAATGGCATGTGTGTGCACATGGGAATCTTTTTATAGCGGTTTCTTCTTGAGGAAACATCTAGGGCTATTAATACCTCTGTTTGTTGCAAGGTTTGTGATGTACCATTGTAGAGTAGGTCACAAATGCTCTATGGAACTGTCTGATGTATACAAACTCCAGCCCATGTGCATGACTGTCTTATTTTCACAGACAGCATCCAAATGAAAACATGCTCTACCGACAAGTATGTAAGGCTTTACCGTACCTGTGGGGCAGCTTCTCCGGTAGTCGTTTCTGGCAGGATGATAAGCCACACTTGTTATTAGAGGGCCTGTGCTGAGCGGCCCAGAGAGATCAGAGAGGAAAGAAAGAAGGAGTTGTGTTTTTTTTCCTCTCAGCGCTTGATAGGAGTGTCTCACGAACCACGAGTGTGTGCCTTCATGACTGCTAGACCTTAGCAGATGCAAAGCAACACCTGTCTTTCAAATTGCACCCTGTCGTTTATGAAAGTCGCTAAGTTATGTTAAGAGTAGCTATGCAGCAGGAAAAAGGATATAACTCATTTGCAGATGATGAGGCAGACAAATATATAATCATAAATGCAAACCAGAGTCAAGAAAGAGAATGGAAAAAAAACAATAAGATGCAATGGAACGACACAAACTATTACATAATCTCTTAAATTACAGGTTTTGCCTTCTGTTTACTATAGGTAGATTTAAGGGTCATTTCACACACTGTGAGGATCATATACTCTGTATCAGCTTGTTCCACGTTTTCTTTGAAGGTTTCATGCCTGTGGTGAACTTTGCATTGACTTAATGAACAATGTAGTGGACTACAAATTGTCACAGCAGCACAAGGGAATGTAGTAAAAAAAGTAAATTATAATAAAAGTAACAATCAAAAGAGAAAAGTTTGCTTTTCTTTTTTAGTTTCCCCCTAGACTGTCTGACAGAAGCAAAACCGTGCTTGGGACTAGATAAGACAAGCGTGCTGCTCTTCATTGTAGGTGGAAAACCAAACCAACTAAAAACATTAATAATTAGGCAGAGCTCTTACCACAAATCCATACAAATATTAACAGTTTGTGTAGCAAATATATTGACTAGACAGTAAGGGACAACAGTGGTTATATTAAAATTTATTTTGAAATTTACTGATCAAAATTATTGCTCCTGGCAATTTAGTAATTGCTGACAAGTCCTGAAGCTGTAACCAGTGCACACTCTTTCTCACTCTTCGTGCGAAGTAATGTTTGATCTGCTGCTTGGATAGCTGACCCAACAATATCATATTATTGTCAAGGGCTTCGATGCATGATTGGAATGATAGATAAATAGGCTATAGCCTAATTTTTATTATTCTTACTATAATTTTTAAAAAATCTTTTTGACATCTAGCTTTACTGTTAACATCCCCAGGCCTAATGATGCCTATGATCTTAAGTTAATAAATCTAAGAACATTTTTATAAATGAGGCTCCAGATCTCAACTTTGCAACTAAAGATCTTTGGTTTCCAGATAAGCGAGATGTAAAACACGATTCAGGTCCTTTACACTTTGTGTAAATTACATATTTATCTTTGGAAAACCTTGAATTCTTTCCCATAATTTAAAATAAAGTTCTGTGGGTTGGTTGCACAGGATTAGTCTGTACTAACCCCCTGGTGAGTCTTGGGGTTACTTTTGTTAAGTCACCTAACTCTCACTGTCTCAACCTAAAATGATGAAAAAAATGAAATGTTAAAATAAAATAAAATTTACAGAGACATTTGAAACCTTTGTTCATCTGCCCCTATATAAAGACAGCAGAGGCACAGCCTTTGAAATGAAACCACAACTTAAAAGACATCGAGCACTGCTTCCAGTCTGTTGCATTACAGTCTGAAAGATTTCATCACCCCCTGTTCTTGTCAGAAGCCGTTATGAAAAATCACATTTCCCTGTGTATTTATCACACAGGCTAGCAGGGAGATTATCAGCAGGCCTCCACCTCTCTCTGCCCCAGACACAATAGCCCTGGCCAACATCTCTGTGCCAGCCTGTCAGGTCCTGGTGCCAGCCCCACAGCGCCACCCGCCACCGCCAGCACATCTGGCTCATTTATCACTCTGGCAATGCCCTCCTCTATTGCCCCAGTCACGGTTATCTTGGCAGGGAGCTCGTTATGCCCCGGGGCCAGCCACGGGGGCAATCACTTTCTCGATTATGAGCCAGACGTCTCGGGGATGCATGGGAACAGAAAAGGGAGAGGGATATCCAGAGAGAATGAGCGAGGGAGAGGGAAACTATGCCCTCACTTCCTTTCCTTTATCTGTTATTGGTCTTTCTCACCTCCTATGCCCTAAAAGCACTTTGGGAATGGACAACTTGGCTTCTGCTACTGAGGCACAATCAGTGGCCATTGAACTGGATGGTAGGCGGAGAGGTTGCAAACATTATTGGTAGAGAACAATGCGGTGATGTTTTCCATTCAAATGAAAATTTTCCATTTCATTCACAATGAAGCAAAAGATTGAAAAATCCTCCACATCACATTACCTGACTGCTGCCTCACAGCAGCCACAAACAATAACAAAATGCAAATCAGGTGCAGTGGAGCTGGGGAGACGGATGCGCTCCGGCCAGCACTCCATTTCTCATCCTATTAACTCCCTAATCAGACTGAGATGAGATTTCAAAGGAGACAAGGTAAGATGGAGGGAGAGTTAGAAAGTGATAGATGGAGACAAAGGAAGGTGTGGTGTTCGCAATGCAGCCTACTGAGAAGAAAGAATGAGTCTTTTGTGCCAGGATCATGAGAACACAATGTCTTTGTTCTTCCCACTTTTAGTTTGGCTGTCAATGGCTAAAAGCAACATGTTCCAGAATTTAGACATGGCCCAGTGAAATAGTTTGCTTTGGTATTGGTAGTAGGAAAAAAATCACTCTCTCTGCAAGATTGCCGGCAAGATTGATTTAATTAAAGACGTTTTACTGCTGAGCATTGATTTTAAGCATTTATTGACCAAGTAACAAAGACATCAGTGATGTACTGTCCTGCAGTAAAAGTTATAACCTTCCATACATACATATTCCACAACTTTGGATTTTCATACTGAAACTTAAATCTGTGCACCTGAGAGATGAGAGATAGCATTTTACTTGAGGCACATGAACAATAGAGGGATTTGATTGTGTTCTTGCCATTAAAGCGTTATAGGCTCCTCCTCATCATTTGTGTCAATGACCGCTGTAGGCACACAGGTTAAGTTCAGTGCAATCATCTGACGGCTTGAAGAATGTTGCGCCAATTATCCTGTAGCAGAAGCATTCGGCTGTGAAATGATACTCTCTGTTGCAAGTTCTGCTGCATGCTCTTTATTTAGCTTGCATTCATGGGTGAACTGGAATGCCGGAAGAAGTGCATGTTCAGACTTTCTGGCACATCTAGACATTGGACCTCAAGCAAGAACATCTTCTTATTTTTATCCTAAACCTGTGTTACATAAAAATAAGACTTGCTTGTATGAGGCACAAACTTGTTGTAAATTGCTGGATTCAACTAGTCAAAATCCATAAAAATGATTCATTCATATGGTTTTATTAGTTTATACACGGAACAATGTACACAAAATCTGACAAAATCTGTGTTAGTGAGCACTTCTCCTTTTCCGAGTTAATCCATCCACCTCACAGGTATGGTATATCAAGATGCTGATCAGACAGCATGGGTATTGCACAGGTGTGCCTTAGGCTGTCCACAATAAAAGGCCACTTGATATTCAGTTTCACTGTATTGGAGGGTCCGGGGTGGTTCGGTGACCACCGTTTGCTCATACAGTGCAACACATCTCCTTCGCATAGAGTTGATGAGGTTGTTGATTGTGGCCTGTAAAATGTTGGTCCACTCCTCTTCAGTGGCTGTGCGAAGTTGCAGTCAGGTCGAGACCACGATGAGGACAACGCATATGAGCTTCCTTGAGACCGTTCCTGACAGCTTGTGCAGAAATTCTTTGGTTATGCAAACCAATTGTTGCAGCAGTTGTCCGGGTGTCTGGTCTCAGAAGATCTTGGAGGTGAAGATGCTGGATGTGGAGGTCCTGCTGGTGTGCTGGGCTGGTGTGGTTAATACGTGGTCTGCGGTTGTGAGGCCAGTTGATGTACTGCCAAATTCTCTGAAACGCCTTTGGAGACGGCTTGTGGTAGAGAAATAAACATTCAATTTATGGGCAACAGCTCTGGTGGACATTCCTGCAGTCAGCATGCCTCAAAACTTGGAGCATCTGTGGCATTGTGCTGTGTGATGGAACTGCACATTTTCAAGTGGCCTTTTATTGTGACCAGCGTAAATCACACCTGTGCAATACCCATGCTGTCTGATCAGCATCTTGATATAGGCTTTTTGTGTACATAGAGAAAGTCTTTGAGTTCAGCTTATGACGAATGGGGGCAAAAACAAAAGTGTTTATAATGTTGTCCGGTGTAGATACCTGTTAGCCAGCTAGCTGTTATTGCTAAGTGTTATATGTTGTAACTAAAATGCTTAAGTGCACAAGTCACCAAATAGCTGACGCAAATCTGGCTAAGTCTCACCTAAAATTCACATGTGGATTTTATCCGGATAAGATACATGGAACCTCAAACTTGTACATGTCAGTTAAGAACTAATCTGTTTGTACATGTGGCTGTATGAAACCTGTTGTATTTTTGTACTTGGTACGCACATTTAAGCTCTTCATCATTATCTTTAATAGTGCAAATCAATTGATGAAAGTTTTGAAGTGAGTATGAATAGGGGCCAACAAGGCTAAATCAGATGCATGACATCTATCAAGAGCATCAAGGATCCCTATGTTGTCTTAAACCCCCTTTCACACTTCCCTTCATTACTCCAACAGGAAGCTCTTTAAATATCAAGTTAACACCACTGGGGCACTAGTGCTTTGATCAGCTGCCTTGGTGGACAGCACGCAAGATTTCAACCTGTGACCCATCTCGTTACAGGTCTCTATGCCAGCAGCAGTAGGGTTTTCATGAAGAGAACTATGAGGTAATTAGGTCTCTCTGTCAAAGTCAACCCCCCCAATGCCAGCCATGGTGCTGCTGTCTGATGACTTGGGTGAGTTGCGCCAAGTCAGCAGAATCCAGAATACATTAGAGAGCTGGAAAAAGAAGTGGATGCATGCCTCATTGTACCTTTCACCACAATTTAGCATGTCACTGGTAATGCATCAAATATCAGCTCAGCTGGATGTGTGCGTTGTGCAAACACAGTGCATCTAAAAGTTTGAAGGCCTTTCCATGCACATGTCATTGAGAAAGAATTGCTCCACCGTAAGTTGACGAAGCTCCAACCTCAATTCAAATGTATTATGTTTATGATGACTTTTTTAATATTTAAATAATATTTTAAAGAATAGTTACAAAAAGTAGATTTTGGAGGATAACGAGAGAACATTTGAATTTAAATTTCTTAAACATGTTGTAGGATCAATTCCCATGCATGATCAGCTCAGTGTGCTGGAAAGAGTTATGGGCAGTTTAAATTGGACATGACTTTAACAAGGAAAGTCCGGAAGATCGATCCCCTGCTGTCTTGCGTCATACCACAGAGCTTTAAACAGTGCACGTGTGAAGTCAGCCGTATCCCGCTGTTTCTTCAGACATGTTTTAAACACTCTGCATGCCACAGTGTCAACATGCAGACCACACACTTCTGGGATTAATAAAACGAGAGCTAATAATGAATGGCACTGTTAAAAGATGACGGCTTGGGAGCTTAATGCTTTATGTTTATGTGAGGAAAGAGAGAAATGGAGAGCATGAGAGAAGGGTTAATTCAGGAAAGAAAGTGGATAATAAACTGAAAGACAATAAACCGTAGTAGCGGGAAAGCTGTAGGACTTGACGCTAAATTTCCAAATGAGGATCCAAAGTGGAGGAGATATGTGGAAGAACGTTAGGTTCAAAGGCTTGGAGCGAGTGGGATTTTACGTTTGACAGTTGGCAAGGGATTATGCCAGCTGTCCTCCATGGATACACACAGATCTCATGAAGGCCAATCAATCATAGCTAAAACCAGTTCCCAGGAATCTAAATTAATTTTAAACAGGGAAATTTAAAGGAAAAAAAACTTGGAAACTTGAAACCAATCTGGTATTTATCGGGCCATTTTATTTTTTTGGTGTTTTATTCTTCATTTACCCAATGATAACGTGTTTTTTCCTCACATTCCTCACCACCTCTGTTTTAGAGGTTTAGGGAAACAACATAGTTGATCTTTATGCTGTTAGCCACAATAGCTAATTCAGAGGGCTACTTTCTGTGTGTTATCTTGAACCCTATTTAACACTGATGTACATTACTCAACCAGGAGGCTTTTTAAATGCCAAGCTAACACCACAGGCAACCCTGCTTTATCAGCTGGCAGCGTGCAACTTCAGCCTGTCAACAATCTCAGAATAGGTTTCTGTGCGAACTGAAGCAGGGCTTTCATGCGTAGAGATTTGAGGAAACGTGACTCTGGCAAAACAACAGAGAAGCAATGTGAGCCTCTTAGCGTTCCAGAAAAACTTTAATTTTGCATAAATCCTTTTAAATCCTTGTCTCCGCATCCAACTGAAAGTAAACACAGAACATACCCCCTTGGATTAGCTATTGTGGCTAACTCTGTTCAGATTTAGGTCCTGGGCAAATTGCCATATGGTACACTTTTTGCCTGAGCACACAAATACACAAGCCACAAATACAAGAATAAGACCAGGTTTTTGCATTTGATTTTACTTAAGTTCTCTGGTTGAAGCCAAGAAATCAGAGATCATGAGGCTAGTGTGAAAAGATAATTTGCTGTGATGACCTTAGCCGTTTAAAGTAGAAAATGCTTAGCTGCAATGCGCTTTGTCAGATTTTCCTTTTAACTTAATAAGACTAGACCCTTCTTGTAGTAGTAGGCTAGCTTGTCAAACACAGGTGGAACTCATAACCTTAATTAGGTCTGTGCTAGCTTACTGGCACACTTGAATGTGGCAGAGCCATTGTTAATGTGATTAGTTACACCTGTGGTTCTCCTGCCAGGAGTTGAAGAATGTACCATGAGAAAGCTCCCAGAAATGTCCAGAATTGTGTCTTTAGTTTAAATGTTACTCTAACCACTTATTCAAAATGTATGTACAGTAGAGAACCTTGTAGTCTTAAATTGCCACAAAACAGCTTATTTTAAGGCCTGTGTTAGTCAGGGTAGTGCCCTGCCAATATTCCTCTGACCATAGAATGGCAATGTACACTGGAATTGTTAGGAAGCAATAAATCAACAGCTAAATGGATAGGTTAAAAAGTTTTTTTAAAATGTAAGAGCAGTACTCAGGCGTTGGTAGGTTTTGTTGGGCTATTGAAGATCTTTATTTTTTTTAACCAACTGCAGAGGAGTCTAGAGGTAAGGTCATTTCAGACTTTAGCAAGAATTGGCTACCACTCTTACAGGACATAGAACCAGCTCCAACTTCATGCCTGTTCTAATAACTAACCTGCTTCTTAAAGCACACTAATTATAAAAGTGTGTGTTAGGTTGGCTAGAAAACTGCACTTACTTGCTCTTGAGTTTGTGAATTTGTGGTCACACATTGATGAAAAGCGGAATCAATTTTGCAGTTTGAGCTGTTTAAGTGTGATTGACCGGGGAGTCAATTAAGGAACGATTTAGAAATAGACAAGGCAGTGAGGGGTAAAATGAAGCTCATTCACCTAAATACCACAAATGACTCTCTTGCTGGAATTGGCTCATCTTCTGATACCAAGCAGAATTGGATTTCCCAGACTGTTTCCTCCCGTGACAACCAATATCGGCTCATTTATCAATAAGCACATCCCCCTTTGTGTGTAAAAGGCACTCTCTCTTATCCTTTTGTGTCCCACCTTTCAGCATCCAAATCAATATCCAATCTCCCCCTGCTCCCCTAATTCCTCATTGCCTCCTTGAGTGTACCAAAATGTTGAACTCCTTGAACTGGCCCTTTTTCCATCTTACTATTGACAAGTGACTTTCTAGAACTAGCTCTGCCTACACTTCCACCTCAGCTTACTTCTCCATTTCTGATTCAGAGAAATCAACTGGAGCCAATCCTTCAGTCGAGTTAATGCTAAACCTCTTATTCCAATCCCAACATGGGTTTGTTATGGATAACTTGAGTTTTCTATAATGGTTGCTGGAAGTGCAAGCTCAAGCATGCTCATAGTAAGAGGGGGAATATTTCTCTCCAAAGTTTATTTAATGAGACGAATGAAAGTTTGTTCTATGTGCTGTGTGTATGTTTTAAAGATCTTATCTGCCTATTGTGCAATTCATTCAGAGTGGATTATACAGAGTCTAAATATACTATAGTTGAGAAAACTCGCTTAAGAGATAAAAAGAAAAGTAGGGCTATACTAGGCCAACACTTTGAGTTATAGAGGCTGTGATGGTAATTATCAGTTATATCAAAGCTGATACTGATAAAACTGTTAGACCACCAATAGGTAAACTTCTCTTGTCCTGTGCAATAATGCTACAGAGTATAAACAGCAATTATAGTATGTAAGCATGCACGTGTGTGTGTGTGTGTGTGTGTGTGTTTATGAATCTAATTCCCCTCGGACAGGTTCAGATAGAGTTCATATTACATTGGTGCTTAGAAAAAAATAAATGGGCTTGGAAAATAGGAAGTGAGCAGCATCTCTGTGATCATCCCTCATGATGTTATGGCATATTTAGTCCACTAGGTAAACTCTTGGAGGAACATCAATAATAAAAACAAGCACTTTTGGGGTCAGGACTGCGCCAGGCTGTCTCTGTCAATAAGTCTTTGCCTATATGACATTCCAGTTTAATCTGCGTTTAATGATAGAAATTAAATCAGATTTGCTTAATCTTGGCAAAAACACACCACTAAATTTAGATTAAGCTGTAACTGATTTCAGAAAGCATATCAAAATGTGATATTTGAAGAAATACAAAAAATGTCTCACTGTCATCAAGGATTTAATCATATAACTTTGTCTTAGTAACTGGAACTCAAACTGCAACCTTAAAGACATCTATACAGCCCGTTGTGAAGCCACTGAAATGAATTACACTTCTGGCCCTGGCGAGTATCACATAGTTACTGTCTCTGGTTTGGAATCTAATTTATGCATCAAAGACTGATTTTCCTGATTTCTTTAAAGAGTCACCGACCAAATGTCCTCTGTATTTCCTTCCAAGGGTGTATCAATACCGCTATTAGGAGTTTAACATGGTTTTATGGGAACATTCAGTTGAGGCTGCAGTGAGTGTCCTGTTGGCATGGGACAGCTGGTTTAAAGGTGTTGCGTGACAGAGGACCCTAATGGTGACCATGCTGAAGAGTTAATGCTCTTATGAGATGTAAACACCATCTACATACCAACACAATGAGTCCTAAGCTGATTACCAGTCACACTCACTGCAACCCTGACAGGCAACAAGGAAAGACTTAGGAAGAAAGCCTCTCATGCTTCAAATGTACTTTAGTTGACCCTACCTAGGTCAGAAGTGAAAGGAGTGTGGTTTACTAATATATATAAAATTATAGAAATCTTTATTTCACATCTAAATACAAGTACATTGATTTTTTTCTTTTGATTTTGGACTTTTAGATTTATCCGTTATCCTTAATAAAGTGTTCTTGACATTTAAGAATGCATTGGCAAACCAAATGGGAAATTCAAAACAATGCATCTTTCACCAGTTTGAATATGACACATTCAATTTAAAATCATTATTTCTTGATATAAACAGTCACATTGTTGCTGACCAGAAGTGACACCCATTACGGCGCACACAGCTGTCCAAATCCCAATGTGTCTTTCACCAGTTTAAATATGTCATATTTCACTATTTTCATGTAAACAGAGCTGTGTTGTTTCTGGCTGCAGTGTATTTTAATTTTAAGAACCATGCTAGTGTTACAAAGCACTGTATAATTGTACATGAGTGTGGTTTATGCCCCATGCAGCCATCAAAAACATTCCAGAGATTGCTTTGCATAGATTTCTTTCTATATAACAGGGGGACAATACATTTTGAAGTTTCGAAGATAAATCAAATAATAACATGTTGTCTATAGAGACCAAATATGCATTTATAGGGCCATTACTGCTCTTATTCAGTTCTGATCCAGACCTTGAGTAACTTGACAGGTATTAAAAGAGCTTTCTAAAAAGAAAACAAATTCAGGTGCTCTGGAACACAGACAAAATATTGCGGGTTTGATTAAGCTCTTCTGGACTCAAATGTTGACTTAGGTGTTTTACTTTCAGCATGATTTTTTTTCTCTCCTCTCTTTTAGAAAAAGAACATTAGTGTTTTGCTGAGTCTCGGTGTGCTGGCTTCCTGGGGAGTGATTCTGCTGTCAGCTCGCCTCTACTGGATGGGCAATAAGCCTCCCAACTTCTCCAACTCTGACAACCCTGCAGCTGACTCACCACATTTTCTCACTCGAACGCTAACTTTCCTCCACCTGCCTGCCGCCAATGCCTGGCTCTTGCTCTGCCCTGAGAAGCTCAGTTTCGATTGGTCCATGGACGCTGTGCCCTTGGTGAGGTCTTTGGCCGACTGGAGAAACCTTCACACTGTTGCCTTTTATGGTGGATTTGTCCTCCTGGCTTTGTTTGGCCTTCGTAGCCCCACCTTGAAAGCCAAGGAGACTATTGTGAAAGCCTATGTCACTAATGGGAAATCAATCACTAATGGGAATGGTTACCATGCCCCTGACACAAACCATAACACCGACCACGGGCCACCAAAGACAATCCTGAACGGGTCAGCTGGACTCCACCACTGTCCTCCATGGATGTCCCTTCCCCCTACAGAAAACCTAGTACTATTTTCATTAGGCATCATGTCATTGCCTTTCATCCCAGCCACAAACCTATTCTTTTATGTAGGTTTTGTAATTGCAGAGAGGGTACTATACATCCCCAGTATAGGCTTTAGTTTACTTGTTGCTACCGGTGTAAGAACCTTGTATGTCAGACTGAGGACTAGAGGCTGTAAGGCCTTACTGTTGTGTCTCTGTACGGGACTAGTGCTGCTTAATGGAATCAGAACTGTTCAAAGAAACGGGGACTGGAGCAATGAGGAGAATCTCTACAAGTCTGGGATTAGTGTGAATCCTGCTAAAGGTAAGAGAAGGGTTCCAGTTATCACTAAGGATGGGTATCAAACCCAACTTTTTGAGTAACGATGGGAATTTCTGCGTAGCACTGAGTTTTATAAACTATCAAGCACCAAAAGCTGCTTGATAGGTTACAGTATAACCTTTGAATTAAGAAAATGTGTGGTCTTACAAATGAAAATTTGATTCATCAAAAATAAAACACAGAATTGCCGACTTGAATGTATTTGAATGTTGTTGTGAAAGCCTACTTGGCCATATACAGTTAGTAGCTTATGGTAGCTAATGTGTTAGCTAATGTCAGCAGCATTTAGATATTACTGACCTTGCTGACCTAATGCCTTGTCTTTACTTGTACTTTTACGGTGTGTGCTAGCGTTTACCATTATCCATGTCACTTGTGGCAAGGTACACTGTGGAGTTGCCACTAATAGAGCAACACATTCCTGAGGATGGCTTCACATTATTCCACTTGTTGACAATTGGTAGCATCAAAGGATAGTGATACACCAACTAAGAAAGGGAAGAAGACTCCTAGCTAGTAAACTTTGACGTAAAAAATGTAAGATTTAAAATATATTTTTTTAAATATCAGCTTTATAAATGTTTTATGAGGAAGGAAATACATTTGTTAGACATCAAGATTTCACACAGTGCATTTTGATAAAAGCTTAATGTAAAAATGACTTGCAAGAAACTCCACAGAGCACCTTTAGAGTAAGACTGTATTTTCTTAAGGCAAAGTTCTTCTACCATTGACAAAATCAAACCACCAATGCATTTAATAAGTTTGGCTTATTTTGTTCAATGGGGTGGACACCCGGCCCTACTTATATCCTTAAGCTGGGTGAAGTGTAGTCAGCCTTGTTCATCATCTTGAAAGGTGTGAATAAGTGGAAAGGTATGCGAGAAAATAACAGAAACATTTCTGCTCCAACACAGTTAATCCCACAAAGAAAACCCCAGTATGACTTTCTGCTCCTTCATGCAGGACTGGCTTTGAAATATTTTAGTTTAAATACAGAAGTAATTTAAATTTGTATTACATCAACACAAGCAGTATAACTATGCACAAAGTTTTTTGTAATTATTTGTTATTAAATGTACTGATTACAGTTTATTTTGGCAAACTAACAGCAATCTCTACTTTTAAATGAATACCAACATTGTGTTTTTCCACTCTGAAAGTGCAACTTTCGACTGACATGTCTTCTGTAGCCTGGGGAAACTTGGGGAACGTACTGAAGAACCAGGGCAAGATGGCGGAGGCGGAGAAAGCATACAGAAACGCTCTGCACCACCGAGGGAACATGGCTGACATGCTGTATAACCTGTGAGTGTTAAAGATGCCCTGCACACCCCCGCCTCCTGTTTGCGAAGGCTTGACACGAACAAGTTCTGATTCCTCCCATCCATCACTTGAGATTGCAGGTGCAGAACAAGAAAGGGAGAAGGAGAAAAGACATAGTGACAGCGAGGGTGACAGACAGGAAGAACTTTAAGAAGGCAAAAATAGATCTAATACAGGAGGAAAGAAGCAAGTGAGACGCAGAGCTAAGTGTGATGCAAGAGTGTGACAAAGAGAAAATAACTTTGTGTGTCCCTGGTGGCTCTTTGTACCTTCTGCTACTGTTTTCATTAGTCGTACTTTGCAGGGACTGTGGGAGAACACAAAGCCACTTCCAATCCTGCAACACAAGATGTCAAAGGTGCCAAAACCTCATAGCAGACCCATGTCTCTTGCTCTCATGCTGACACTGTTTTTCTGTCTTTCAAGTTACGGGTGCCAGGAAGCTGGCAAAGCAGCATAGGGAGAAGGGAAAACCGAATGATGGTGTTTTTGCATTCTTTAATATGAAGATGCTATTTGAAAATGAGGGATGGTTGGGTAAATTGGGGTTAAGTGTTGGCATATTGCATAACGGATACTGAAGCTGCTACAGTTTTTGTTCTGTTTTTATTTCTTAGCTTTTACCCAAAGTCCCCTCATCACTTTGACACGCTGTAATTTTGGGCAAAGCTCATTTTACCATCACAGATTTAAATGAACAACACAAATCCTCTGTTATGCAGTTTATGGTGCTGTGAAAATGTCTCACAATTTTCCTTTTTTCTTTTTGTCTGTTAGTGGCTTGCTGCTGCAGGAGAATGAACGTTTTTCAGAAGCGCTGCATTATTATAAACTGGCCATTGGGAGTCGGCCAACACTGGCATGTAAGTAAAGTTAAGACAGCTGATACATGATGACTGGAGTGGTCGTGATCGAGGGAAAGCGTTATCAGCGATGAGATGTTCTCATTTTGGCTGAGTCTTTGTTTGGATTAATTAGATGTGAGCTAAAGGTCTGTTATTGGATCACCATCATGTTCCAGTTTAAATGCTGAATTAAATTTTCTTTTGCCACGTGGTCACTCAGAGGACCGTTCAGGCTATTTCGGCTGGATGGCGAAATGATGACATTCAATCTCACACTTGACTGCTCGCATGCATGAGGAGGGTCTTTTTTTACTGTAGCAAGGACGATTTTATGAGTGAGGACAGGTTTCCAGACTGCTTTTTCCAACTTGATGTCACCTTCAGTTCTTTCTTATCTTAATCTCCTTTTAGCCTAATTTATTTCTTTTTCTTTCTTACTTTTTATCTGCTTTTCGACCTCTGCCCTGTATCCTTTTCATAGATCCAGGAAGTTGGATCTATGAATGGGAAATAATGCTTATTTTCATATATATATATATATATATATATATATATATATATATGTATATATATATATATATATGTATATGTATATGTATATGTATGTATGTATATATGTATATATATATATATATATATATGTATATGTATATGTATGTATGTATATATGTATATATATATATATATATATGTATATGTATATGTATATATATATATATATATATATATATATATATATATATATATATATATATATATAATATAGTTCTAATCCTGTGTTTTGAATTTTGTTTGCTTTTGGATGGCAGCTGGTGTTGTTTAATAACTTTCCCCTCCCCCTCGCAGCGGCCTACTTGAACACAGGAATCATCCTGATGAACCAGGGCAACCTGGAGGAGGCCAAACGCACCTTTCTGACTTGTGCTGACATTCCAGATGAGAACTTGAAGGACCCCCATGCCCACAAGAGTTCCGTCACTAGCTGCCTGTACAACCTGGGAAAACTGCTCCATGAGCAGGGCCAGCAGGAGGTTAGTGTGCTACCATGGGAATATTGTCGGAGCTGAAATGACAAAGATCTTTTGCTAGATTGCTTCTTCATATGCTGATCTGAATAAGCAGACTAGTATCAAAATACTGAACAAGAATGCTTGTCACAATGGCTTTGACTTTATGATCACTTGTGATTTAACCACTTGCCACTCATCCCTTAATGTAGGACTGAAAGCTAAAGCATTTAGAATTGAACGGGAAACTATGTAGATGTTGAAAACTGCTTTGCACAAAGTACGAGTCCCTCATCAATTACAAGAGCTGTATTATGCTGATGCAAAATGAAAACTCTGTTTCCCTCCACTACAGGAGGCCCTGTCTATTTATAGGGAAGCAGTGCAGAAAATGCCCAGACAGTTTGCACCACACAGCCTTTTCAACATGATGGGTAAGTTTCTGTTGGAGCCTGTTTCACCCTGAATCTTTATTTGTGATGCAGAAACTGCGGTAAAAAGCAGTTAAAAAGTCACTACTGTGGCGATAACTGCTTTGAAATGCTAATTAGTGTTTCGATGAGGTAACATAGCCATTTGATACATACAGTTAAATTTGCATCAACTGTGAAGAACAATGTGGTGGTTGTTCTATGTGACTAAAACAATGTAGCCCTGGGAAAAGTTTGGCTTGTGCTTTAGTGATGAATCTTACATGTTTGTTTCCATTTAAATGTTGTTCTTCTATTTTATTGGAGCTTCAAATTGAATTCAACAAATTGACATTAACTCCTCGGCAAAAAAAAAAACTTTAGGAGAGTTTTATTTCAACACTGTAGCTCATAAATGTGTGCGCAGTCCTTTTACCGTGGAGTGACGCTAATCCCTGTAATAAATCACATCCCTCTCTTTGTTATTGTAACACTAATTATATTATTGGAAGCTCATCCAGACTGCATAGTTGAGATTGCAAGGAGATGTCTGCAGAAACATCTTGGACAAGCTAATGAGAATTGGACGTGTGTTTTGTCAGGTGGAGGGAGGGCAGTATTTGCATTAGTATGATGCCCAGGGGATTCTTTGTCAAAACTGATGTCATTGTACTGCGGGGGCCAACAGCATGTCCTCAGATCAAACAAAATCTCATAGAGTTTTAAACACAACAGTTGTTCTTTCAGGGAGTGTGCTTTCCAGATTGAACTACAGTGGGGTGTCTCTTCAGCATGTGTGGAATGCTGACACTAGTTCAACACAGTTTATCTGTCCTTCACCTGTTAGAAACAAAAAGATTGGGACAATTTTTTGAGGCTGTGATAATACTTTTTAACAAGCAACAGGGAATGTTAACATGAATAAACTAGACCAGCAAGCTGGGGTAGCTGCGAATCTGAGAGCTTTGCCAAATTTGGCTTAACCAGGTTGTTTAACCTGTTTTAATATGGCTGCTAAGACTCCCTCCTCTGCACGCTGCCATGATCTGCTCCTGCCTTAGCCTGGCCAGCATATCCAGAGGAAACTTAAAGCAATGAAACATCAGCTCTGTCTGTAACTGGCATGCCAATAACAAAATTATGTCTTCTGATCTGTGTTCTGTTGTAGGAGAGGCCTACATGAGGCTGAACCGGCTGGAGGAAGCAGGCCACTGGTACAAAGAGTCCCTCAGGGCCAAGCCTGACCATATCCCTGCCCACCTCACTTATGGCAAACTCCTGTCCATCATTGTAAGTCCCATTACTACACACACACCACACGGGAAAAACCATGAGGCAAGCCAAAGCATTATCTTAGTTACGACTGCAGTGGTTCACTGCCTGGCAGAGCGTAATTAAACGGGACTTGAAGTGGCAGAGTGGAGCGATGAATAATGCATAGTGAGTGACTAATGGAACATTGGAGCGAGGCAAACCCATCCTATCGATTCCTCTGCACAGCCTTAAGAACTATGGTAATTGTTATGAGGTGCGAGCTCCTGACTCTGAAAGGTGCATGCTAAACAAACTCTTCTCCCCTGATCAGGAGTCAACGAGAGGATTTGTGACGCCTTCATGAATATAGTGTTTGACCTCTAGAACTACTAGCTGAGTGAAAAGAGGATTACACAGTGTGAAAGGCACACTGAAGGCAGAAATGTTCAGATAAATAACTTTTTCTGTGACCTTTTGATTGAGGCTGTAACCAGGACTGATGCCAAATAGCTATATAGTAGCTGCATACATTCATGTCTGATGTCTGAAGGTCACAGATGTGGGTGGTTCGGATGAAAGCTCTCCCTCTGTGACTGGATAACTTCCAGATTTGCTGTGTGTTTTTTGTCCTTCGCTGTGTGCATCGTATATATGCCTGAGTGTTAGGAGACAGCAAGGGCACAACAACTTTACCCAACTTTTCCTTTCAGAGAAAAACGTCCTCCCACCGCTTCTCCCATTCCATAAAAACAAAAACACACTTATGTGACAACAGATGTGTTCACAGCTGAGTCAAGTTTAGATGTGGGAGTTGTACTCCTTGCCCTCTGTAATCCCTCTAGAGATGCTTGACCTCCCCCCTTCTATGGCCTTGGGCGCTGAGTAAGGACACAACCAACCTGCAGTGCCTTGCAAACTTGCAGCTGCAAACCTCACAGGCTTTAAACCTTGGTTCTGATCATTTCCGCTCGTCGTTGAAAGATTTGAAGATATAGATAGCACAAACACACACACCTAAAGCGCATGTCGACCAGTGTGGCTGGACATCTGCTGTGCTCCCTCAGGCTCAGGGCTCCGGATCCATGCAGGGCCCTGCCTCACAGAGAGGCCCCCTCCACTACTCCAGGGCTTTAGTAACAGGAGATTGGATGGACCCTGGACAATGGGCCAGTGGACAGGCTTATAATGCAATTACTCTCCTTCCTTATTGAATCACTCCATCGGCTATATTTTTGGCTGTCCTGCTGTAGTCAACCGACAATACAGACGTTGGGGAGGAAAGGTCAAACTGAAGTCTCGTACTGTTTTTCACCCAAACTTGTGCCGCAGTGCTTTGTTTTTTCTCTGAAACTTTCTAGGTGACACTCTCATTCTTCTTTTAAAAGTAAATCCACACAATAATAAAGCTGGAACCTGATAATCTGGTACCCATCTACATCCCTCCGCAAATACAGTGCAACTCCTGAAGCCACTAATTTGCCGTATTCTTACCA
This sequence comes from Lepomis macrochirus, assembly GCA_024633595.2. NCBI lineage: Eukaryota > Metazoa > Chordata > Actinopteri > Centrarchiformes > Centrarchidae > Lepomis > Lepomis macrochirus. The sequence continues at coordinate 14,912,950 of JALXJV020000024.1, read as the reverse complement.
AGGTCAAAGTGCTTCCAAATGAGTCTATTGTAACATTAGATTCCCTGCTGTTGATCACAGATCTCTTGCTAGAGTCAAAAGGGTGTGGTGTGCATTGGGAAAAGTTGTGGTCAGTCAACACTAAGCTGATTTATGAATTTAAACTGTGTATTTAGATACATTCAGAACTGGCACTAACCACTGCCTCTCACTGTGGAAGACCGCTCAGTAATTCACAAAAAGAGGAGTACAGACGGTAAAAGTGTGGAAGAAATTCAAACTAGAGTAGTGCATACATGTCAATAAATTCAAGTCAATAAGTTTTTTAAAAAAAGAGCACATCACAAAATCATCTTTTGGTAAAATCTTTTTTCATGTTTTTCATAAATCTGTTGAATGATAACGTGCTCCAACCCCACTGGACTGAACCACTCTACTTGCAGTTCTGATGGATGGCCAGGGAAAATGTTTAATTGAATGTAAAGAGGAAAAAGCCAAAGAAAATTTGAAATAAGCCGTCTAGGCCCTACGATATTTGCTCATTCATTTAGAGCGATTGCGGGCATGGAGAAAAGCTAATGAAGCAAGCCTAATATGCCTAGTCCTCTCATTTCTTGTTGCATGGCAAGTCCATTGGCAATATGGAAGCAATCAGTGTTGAAGCATGAAAGAAAAGAGGTGGAGAAACACAGAAGCAATGTCTCAGTTTGGTTGTAGGCACACACACACACACACACACACACACACCTTGGAGGTTTTCTGTAAAGGTTAGGCATGGGTGGTGAGGTACTGTGTTCTTTATGAGCATCAGTTTCCTGCTGAAACTTAACAATAGGGTTGCCGTGCCTTAGCTGATGCATGTCAGTGTTATAAAATTACGCAGATACAGTAAAATAGAAGCTTGTGTGTTTCTGAGTACAAATTTGTGACACAAGATGCCAAGCTATACAGTATGCATGTTATATATTTATATTGCATTTTAAATTTTGCATTTTTTTTCTGATTTACTATAATTATAAAAAACTGACTCTAATTTAATAATCTGGTAGTGCTGTCACTCAGCTTCTGCCTTCTTCAGTAATGTGTATCTGTTACAGTCAGGGCTCATTAAATGTCATCAATTTTAGACATTACACTAACTTTACATTAAATTGTTGTACTCATGAGTAAGGGGCAAAATGAAATGGACCCATGGCTGTTCGTAGTCTGGAGCCTGAGCAGATCTCACCCTAACCCAAGCATGCAAACAAATGTGTTCAACGAACCATTAAGCTCTATTTGGTGATGGCCTTGCCCTTTTGGTTGTGTCAGGTTTTTGGTGCCGTGTATACCTGTGAAGCTAGTATATTTGTTTTCAGTATGACTGGTCAAAAACAAACAAAAAAACATTTTAAAATCAAAGTGTGCCTTGTGTCGCTACACAAAACGAAATATATTAAATAAATATAACAAAATATTACAAAAACACAATCTCAGATTCAACTTGCATATCGGGTGAAAATCAATCCTCCTCCTTCCTTTTCCTTCTAGGGGCAGAAGACAGAAGCAGAGAAGTACTATCTGAGAGCTATTCAACTAGACCCGACGAAAGGAAACTGCTACATGCACTATGGTAAGAGAAGAGACATCAAAGTTTCCCTTCTCACATTTTTAACAAAGCCTGTTTGAACTCTGACATTAGAATCATAAAAATATGGACTCCTCAAAAAATGTCTCTCTATGGTTGACAAAGCCCTTTTCCACTAACTATAACATACCTGATTGCCTTTAATCCAAACCTGTGCCGTAGGCTTTACTGTAATGATCGGGCTTTGCTGCAGTAAGCTGTACTCAGGATGATTATTAGGAAGGGGTCTTTAGACTCTTTTATCCAAGACCCTGACTTTGTAGGGTCACCCTCAGACCCAGTCATTAAATATACCAGGTCCTCTTACAGCTCATGCTGTAAAACACTCTCGATCCTTTTTTTTTTTTTATTGTTTTCCCTAAAAATGATTGCAGGATGTGTTTTAGCACTCCCTGCACCACAGTAACTAATTTGCTTGAAATGTAATGTCTCCTGATTTACTATTGGTATCGGTGCTGGGAGTGTTGAAGCTGTTTGAGGTTTCGCAGATGGTGCAAACACACACAAACAGGCATGTATACTATGTTTATCTGAGTGAGGACACAGGATCAGAGTACACTGTTTACCATTCGTACCAGAGAGTACAACATGATACCACGCTCCGCCTGTGCTGCTGTTCATACAGTGTTTCATATCAGTTTGGAGGAATAGGCTCCTTGCTGCTCTATGTCGCTATCTTCAGGATATTCATAGGAAATTAAATCTGCCCTCTCTCGCGGAAAGCGTCATTGTGTGTTGTCCCTTTCTCTTCATTATCTCCATCCATTCCTCCTGGTGCTTCCTCTGCGCTGGATATCTTGGGGATTGAGTTTAGTTTGCTGTCTTTGGACCAAGCTGTTTCCCCTTCTCTGCCTATTTCCTTTTTTCCAATGTTATCTTGTAGCTTCTAGGTGATATTTATTTGGGCTGGTCCCCTCACCTTCTTTATTGCAAATCTGGCTGCTTTATCTATCCCTTCACTGGATGAGCTCCAGGTGGGAGTGTGTAAAGAGCGATGATATCTGCCCACATTATAACACAACGGATGCACACACAAAGACACACACATGAGAGAGTGCAAGGAAGTGAGGACACAGAGGGTGCTAACTAAAGCAAGGCCCCCCTTTCCTGCCATTGTTCACAGTGACACATTTTAATGCAAACTATCATACAACATACGACCCGGTTCTAAATAGTCTGGTGTCTAATCACTCAGTCAAATACTGATAGCTTTCAGTACAGGAAACAGAAACTCAGTAACATTTGTTGGCCGGGCTCGGCTGTTAATATAGCCACGGAGGCAGGCTCTTGTGGATGCCCTCCAGGTGGCCAGACTCCCACAGGAAAACGCATGAAGCACCTCCATCTCATGTGTTCTCAAATGATGCAGAGCAAAACAATCCTTTCACTGTCTTACTCCTCTCTTGCTGTCTCTGCTTCCTTGTTGCGTTTCCTGCGGCACTGCTCAATTTCCCTGCCTCCATTCATCTTCCTCACCGATGCCCATCTTTGTCTGTCAGAGCTTCTCTACAAGCTTCCCTTGTCCAGTCAATACCACTTTCATCAGCTTTCCACAATGTGATTCTGGAGCATAAACTTGTAAATAATGGCACAAAACAAAACCCTCTATTTGCAAATAAACAAGGCAAAGAGTCTACAGCCATGCTAATCGTTCTGTAGTGGCACAGTAGTAGTCAATAGTACGTCAATTTGTCAACCTTTTGTTGGGCCTAGAGGAAAAAGTCAGGGATATAAATGCACTTCCTGTGTCCTCTCTCCAGGTCAGTTTCTGCTGGAGCAGTCTCGTCTTGGCGAGGCGGCGGAGATGGCGGAGAGAGCTGCGGAGCTGGACAGCACAGAGTTTGATGTGGTCTTCAGTGCAGCTCACATGCTCAGGTTGGCTAAACTGCTGACACGCAACACCACCACACGCAAGTGGAGTTTCCCTACTTGAAAAAGCACACAGAACAGAAGAAATGTTTGCAGAGTTTGCTGCTGTGTTGCTTCCCAATTTGTATGTGCTTTTTTTCATGTACCACTGCCATTTAATAACCATATTTTGAAATATAAATTATTACCAGTGTTATAGAATAGTAAATGTCCTCTCTATGGAAATAGTTGCCATAAAAGCTTTTATATCTAACACATATACAGCAGTACAGTATCAGTCCATCATAGCGATGTTTCAGCCCAGGGCTTGTAAAGAAGCCACTGGAGAATTTTCCCTCAAAGTTTGGCAAGCATGTGCACAGACAAAAGCATAAGTCTTCAAACGTGTCAAAAGGGACTGCAAATGTCCTCTACTCCCAGCAACTCAAGGAAATATTGGTGCGATGTGCCTTCGTTCCTTTTTGCTCTACATATCTGGAAAAGTCATCACTGCTCTCTAGCATCCATCTGAATGCAACACCACAGAGGATTTATAAAAAGTTGAAAGTCTCAGGGTTTGGCTGAGGTTTGCTTTTTGAAACGTAAGAGTAAATCTAAGTGACAGATCATTTCGCCATATTCTAGTCTAACTGGTTGTTTTCTTCTGAGACTGACTGTGACATAAATCCAAACTAATTAGGATTTAATGACACACGGCTGTCAATAGGTAGATTTAAAAATTATGATGCTCTACTAGTAATAAAGGTTTTTTTTAAAAATCTCTAACATGACCATAACCAGGTTTATAATAATGACCCAATAATCCAGTTTGACCACTTTGAATGTGCTGGGCCTACATTTCATATTTTACATTTTACACATTTCCCTCTATCTAATGTTACTTTCCTTAAAACCTGACTTCCTGTGTCTTTATCCGTCTTCTTTATTGACTCTTTAGCACATAATCAAACAAAATAAAGACCAAGGAAGCACGCTATGAGATGATGACTATGATATTCAGTCTTGAACTCCTCTGAACCGTGATAAAGTATGGCATGCATTCTCATGGCATATTTTATTCAAGTCAAAGTCTTATAAATATTAACTGCCATGTCGGGAAAGAGTGGTTTCCTTGGCTTTATTAACTTTGGCACTGCCAAATGTCCAATTCATGCACTGTTTGGATAAAATTGTATGTATGGAGCAGATGAGCTGTTGCCATTTTATGAACCCAGCTACAACAAGTAAGGGAACATCCATCTGTCTTCATTGTCTCTGATTAAATAATAAGGAAGGCATAATGGGCAGTAAGATTAAAGTAAGTCATTGCTGCATGTCACATTTTTTACAAAGATAAGAAATTAATCACTTAACACAGAACATTGTTTCCTAATGATTTTATTAGAAACTAATGTATTTTACAAGCTTATAAAAACTAAAATTCAACATTGCTGTAGCCAAAGATGGATCTGTACCATCAGTTGGCTATTATGTTACAGTATGGACTCATTAATTTATTGATTAGTCTCTGAAAACAAATAAGTCCATGTTTTTTAGCTTGGCATGAAACATCTTTGTATACAGGAATAAACATTAACATAATTTTTGCATGAATTATTAATAATTGATTAAAAATTAATTTCAAATTATCTTAATGTGTAGAAAAAATGTTAGTAAAATAATTGTTAATGAGTAATAATCCTTCAAGTATGCAATAAAAAAATATAAAGTTCCTAACCTGAGGTTTGAGACCCTCTCAAACCCCAGGATTAATGCCAGAGGAGATGATGCTACACAAAGTTATACTTCATTTTTTTCAGATTATCCTCTAATCTTTCTAATCTTCAAAACCAAAAAGGTTGGGAACCGCTTGTTTAGCGGAAATGTATCTGTGAATGCACACGCTGCATGGTGTGCAATATATATTTGGATTGAGCATCATCATGCCTTTTAGGCCTACTCTGGCACATTTTGAATAATGTTTAGTTATCTGTACTGTGCATGCTAAATAAGATGGTAAATGTATCATATGTAAATCATATATTGAAACAGGTGTGCACAAGAAAGGAAAAACAAATATTCAATAAATGCATAGACAAACACATACATTAACTACATACAATTTACATAAAGAGATTTCAATTGCAACGTATAGTTAGGTAGTTTTTCCAGTAGGCCCTTTATAGATAAATAATGTACAGTGCAATTATCTCACCTTTTCATACAAGACACAATGGTGAGTATGTATTGCCTGTTAGAAAGCACAGTCCACTGTAATACACAGAAGCAGGAGGCTTTAAATGAGTACACCATACTCTGTGCTTGATTCCTGACCGTTTTAGTAAGATTCATTGTGAAGATTATGTTAATCTTACTATTCCAAAGAAAATTCTTAGTAAAATCACCACTGAGGCATTTTACAGCATTTACACAGTTAACAAATAGCTCTAATTATAGTAATTCAAATGATTAGCTGTGCAATTATGAATGAATAAAATTATCAGGAATTTGAATTTGGACAATATTATTAATATAAACTGTTTTGTCACATTTTATTCTTTTTTTTTTAATCTCTGTTTTTCTTTCTCCTTAGACAGGCCAGTCTAAATGAAGCAGCAGAGAGGCAGTATGAGCGTGCAGCCAGCCTCAGACCAGATGTAAGTACCTGGACTGGTGGGCCTGCTAGCACTTAACATGGAAATGCACACACACGCCTGCACCGTAAATTCAATTTACAACATACTATGTATTACCCATCATTCTGACAGTGTGTTACATTACTGTTGTTCCTGGCAAACAGCGATACAGCTGAATATAAAATGGAAACTGTGCTCTGTTCATGACTGTGCCTTGATGTGCTTATGCAAACACAAAAATCCCAGAGGGGAAAGAGTTCAGTGGTGACTGTCTCCTGATATTGAATTCACACATTCAGCTTCAGAGTAAATACTTGATCATCACAGTATAGTTAGACAGACTGAGCCTCCCGGGATATCATGTCTCTTGATGTCAGCACATGCGGTTGAGGAAGTTGGGGGGGCTATTATATCCGGTTTCTGCCTAGTATGAATCAGTCACTTCAAAGGAAAAGTGTGCAAGGACTGATCTTGGGGATGTAACTTAAGAGTCACAAGCTGTGGTTTTTAGACACGAACTAGTGGGAGCTTCCTGCAGTCATTTGTCATGGTAGTCTACTCAGTGACTTATGTTGCTAGTTCAGTCGAGAGAGAGGGTTAGACTTTCATCTTCATGCCCTTCACTGGAGTAACTAGTATTATATTGCCACACCCTTTAGAACAGTGTTTTCCTACCTTTTGTGTAAGATGAAAGTTGGATGAACTCAAGGCATTCACCCGTAATCTTCAAATGTGTTCTTTTGAATTGATACTGGCTGTGATTTAAGTGATTCCATACAAGTGTTTCCATACAGTTAAACTGAATTAAAGGTGTGTGTAAATTACATTACTACTACCACTTGAATTGGCAAAAGCCAGACCATTTATCCATGAATATGGGTAGGACATTGGTATAGTTCAACTTTTAATCCATTGCTTTTGGCTAACTGATTCTACTGTTTATCCAATACTTTTACACTATCAATCTATTACAGTATTTTTAGCTATGTATTCCAAATATGTGTCTCTCACTTTTAGCTAACTATTTCAACAATTTATCCATTACTTTAATCTATCTACTTCAACTGCATAGCTATAGCTAGTTCAACCATACGTTTAGGTAAACTGTTTTTTCACACTTTTAGCTGACATGTTTGCAGTACTTTAAGCTAACTGATAGACCTTTCTGCTTGCTAGCTAACTGGTTTTCATGCCCTCTCAACCGCAACATGTAGTGTTCAGGTGGTTAATTCAAATTAGCTGAGCTACTTACAGTTTGTCCACGTACCCCCTGTAAACTGCAGAAGTAGGGGAACAACTATCGGTTGGGAAACACTGCTTTTCAGTATCTGCCCCTTTTAAGATAAGGTCTGCCTGTCTGTTTATCTTGTTTAAGCCTTAAATGCTGAGTAAAACCCTAGAAGAAAAGAATACTGGCTGTCCATTTTAATTTGGAAAGCCATGTGTTTTTTTATTCTGTAAAAAATAAGCTACCTCAAAGTCAGAGTCATTATAATTCACCATCTGGGAGCCTTCATGTGCACATTCAGACAGGCAGAAGCCTTCTTTTGTCATTTGTCACAAGTAAAGAGCCTCTTGTATTTGACATTTTCCCTGCACACGTCTTCCTAGGGAATGACAGTATCTCAAATATCAACATTAATCTAGTAGCTTTGAGGTCATGAAAGATTCAGCGCTGGCTATTCGTGCTAAGAAAATCAATGATTGTGTGCCTCCAGAGTAAGATGCAAGTAGAGTTTTGGACACACAAACTGAAATTGCTTTATTTATACCACTCAGATAGAGGTTTGTCTCAAATAAAACGCTGTATTCTGAGCAGAATCTGAGCACAAAGACTGATAAGGCTAATTAGGCTATAGTATGTGTTGTTTGGTCCCTGCAAATTATCATCAAATTATAATACACAATAAATGCCACTATGTGTTTCACCACTTGAATGCTTTTACTGTGAAGGAGCAGTAGGATGTTCCATTTGCATTAGCAGCAAAATAACAGAGATGGTGAAATGAAAAATAAATTATAAGGAATCCAAAGTTTGCATGTCAGTTAATCATATCTCTTCTTATATGCCAAATATGTGTCAATGTTTTGAATATTTTTATTTCCCTTTCTTTTCTCTTTCTGTAAACTATTTTTGATAAATTATTATTCAGAGGACAGTATTTTTATATGTCTTAAAACAAGTCTGGTGTGAATGTCTAAGGATTATAACCACGGTGATAATGGTTCACTGTAGCTCATAGGGCAGGATGCATCTCAAAAGCTAAATATAACTGGCAGATTCTATCTTGAAAATGCTGTATATTTCATTTTGCTGATGGTCAGGAGCAAAATAAATACAGTATATCCCAGCCAACTTCATAAATAATTTTTTCAGTCAAAAGAAAGCCACAAGAAAGGAATTGCTGGATTCTGGCTGCCTTCCTGTGCATAGGAACACATTTGAACAGGGGTTTCTAATGATTTAGCCCAGGCTTTGTATATCATCCGGTTGTTTAGAATGACAAACGGACCCTCATTCATTGAGCTTAGTATGTCTCGGCTGCTCACAAATTTCCTCAATGCAAAAAAAAAAAAAAGAAAAAAAGCAGAACAATGGTTTGGAGCACTTTGAAATGTAACTATGTGATATATCCATTTGTTGCACTAGGTGAGAAAAACAAACCCACGGAAAATGGCAGAACTGCACTGTAGCTGCTCTCTCTGTAAAACTGCATTAATTAATAATTTCCCTGGGTCTTCCAGGCCACTACTTGAATATGCCGGCTACGGAAGGGCTCATTTGATACAATATGTGGGAAAAACAAGCTCACACTCTCAATGAAAGTATTTTAACACTGCTTTAGAAGTGGAACATAAACAAGTGAAATATCAGTTTTTAGAGACGAACAGTTGTGTTTGGGGAGAAAAAAAATCTGTAGACTAGTTGCCAAGTTGCTTACCATATGTCATGCAGTGAGGATACAGACCTGGGAAGAAGGCCAGTTTTTGGGGATGAGGTGCTGACAACTTTTAGGATGAGATTTGGGTGTGCTCGTTAGCTATGGCTTGCTGAGAGTCATGTCTATGACCTGGATTTTGTAGATTTCCATGACTTATACACTATTCAGGGCCAGATGGTTTCAATTTAAAACTTCAAAAGATGGTATTCCATTAAGTAGGACCACCTCTAACTTGGTTCGTTCATTCATATTGTAAATACTTAATATTCACTTCACACACAATCCGTTGCTACCTATTTTCTCACCATGGCATTGCCGAAGGACACACGTTTGTCTTCGGCCATGGCTGCTACTGTGCTGTGAGATTGCATTAGGGCTAATTTAATGCATATTGGATTTCCATAGCCTTAAGCAAACTTCACTAGAGCCCTTGCCTTAATCCACCATCCATAAAAAGCCTGGCAAGCTTCCTAAAATGTGTGTATGTCTCACATAACTGTCTCTGTCAAATGTAGAACTGAGAAGGGCAAGATTAAAATAGTTTGTCCAGATAGAACCTTGGGCGATTCAAGGTTGCCACAAGTACAGTGATCCTGTTAAGTCAGCGTACTAAGACCTTTAGAACTCATTATAATTATGCCATTTTGCACCGCTTTGCCTCCTTTTCCATTGTTCTGACCCTTTTCTCACTGTGTCTTTGCCCTTTCCTAGTATCCAGCTGCTCTGATGAACCTCGGTGCCATCCTCCACCTGAATGGGAAACTTCCAGAGGCAGAGGCCAACTACCTGCGTGCACTACAGCTCAAACCTGATGATGTCATTACCCAGTCCAACCTGCGCAAACTGTGGAACATCATGGAGAGGCAGGGACTCAGGATAAGGCATGGGCTTGGGATACAGAAGAGCGACCTTTGAACTGAGAAAGTTGCTTCTTTCTCTTAACGATGAAGTAGTGTCCTCGGTGAATGAAGCAGAACAGGAAGGAGCTGGAGGCTAAAAGCTCCTTCTACGAGACAGAGTTGTGTCCAGTGATGCTTGTGAAAGACAGTTTGAGGCTTGGCATGTTTGGGATTCATGTGTATAAGAGTTCTGCGCGATAGTATGTCACCACCAGTGCTGTATGGTGGCTCAAACAGCTAAGAGTCACATTTTATTTTTCAGTTTTAAGTAATGCTGAATTGTTAAATGATGCACTGAAGTCAAAGGCAAAAAACTGCAAAGTCCAAAAGAGAAAGTCTTGAGTTTAAAGGTTTTTAAAATCTGCTGGTTATAATCAATAAAAATTGGTCTATTTTAAAGCACTTAATTTGAATGAGGATGTAGCCAAAGTATTTAAAGAATAATTTCTGCAGAATGGGTTTTAAAGTTGTCAGCGCTAATGGGAGAATGATATTGTCTTTCATGATGCCAGCTGGTTTGTGTTAGAGCAGAACTCCACTGATTTTACACGTAGGAGTAATACTACGTATGTGGGTGGAAAGTTGCATAAAGCCTTCCTGCAGAGGTCGTCTGATGAATTGCCTCAAGTGATGTCACTTGAGTCAGGGTCAGATGAATCTTAAGACTTCAAGTTTGAAAATGAAAATCTGGGGTGTGAAGTTAGACTAGTGGTTTGAGGCTACATTAGCTGCTACAACACACCTGCATCTCTGACAGAAATTTCGGTAGTAGAGTTGCATTGTGGGTAATGTAGGTGCCAGGTTTTGACAAGGAAGAAGAATGCACAGAATAAAACAAGACTATTCAAAACCGCCTACTATTAGTATGTGCTGATTGGGCCTAAATGTAGTATTCAGTATGCAAACAAAAGCAATATCTGCAGTATGCCAAAATTACCCGGATGGCATTCTGATTCAGAGAAAATCTCTAGTATGCATCGGACCAGTCTACCTTGCATTCTGTGTCTCATAATTCAAAGTGTTAGAATGGTCACAACAACAGCAACTTTTAAAAAATTAATCTTTATTTAATCAGGCAGTCTCAACAACCTGTCATTGTTGAAAAGGCGAACAGTTAGTGGAGGACAAGGAGGAATATAACGGCTCTGTCCCTGATAAAAAATATCCCTCAATGTTAGATTGAAGTTATTTTTGTCATGTTGTTTTCTTTTTGACAGCTCACTATGGTTGACATTGCTGTCTTTGTGATATCAAATGTTAGCTTAGCAGGCTTAATAAGTGTTAAGGGCTTTGTTGTGGGTAGTAGGACGCAGCTAGCTTTAACGTTAGATTTGTCACAGATTGGCTATGGCCTAGTTTTCCGAACACAAGATTAAATTTGAATTTTTTTTTTAGTGGTACTCATAATATTTTAATTGTTAACATTTACTTTTATATTCCTCCTGTTGTTTACTTGTGCGTGCCAAAACCGGCAGTCAGCAAAGCCTGGCATAGCTTACTGCAAAATAAATCAAATAAACAGTTTCATACTGCATATTACTATCAAACCCATAAAGTATGACATACTACACACTGTGGTCACAGGTAGTATGTAGTAGGAGGTTACAAATACAGGCAATATCTCTGATTCTGCTGCATCGATATTGATATTTTCTTTTTCCTTTAAACTGCCCGTCGTGAGTCCAACAATGTTGTACGAGCTGAATCCTAAATTGGTGGAGTAAGAATTTTATGAAAACCCTGATTAATTACCCTCAGGGTGCTCTCGCCTCCAACTTTTACTCTTAACACAATAAATGCGTAACAAGACATGAGCTAAGACATCTTCAGGTACCACCCTCTAATATAGCGCTGTGTTGCTCCAACCAATTATAAAAAGAATAGGTAAAAGCATAATGCATAGCCAATCCCATTCTGTGGTCCGAGTCACTGAATATTGTTTGCACCTGGTGCATTTTAAGTGCTCATGACTGTAAAATTTAAAACGGATCATGAGAAAACTTCAGCGGTGCCAAAGCGTGTACTAGGTCTTTACGCCTCTTGTGCCAAGCAAGAACTGATCTCACTTGTGTGTTGTGTTCCTTGTGTCAAATGAAGGTGTTTCACGTCATGTGATCAAATGATCAAACTTAATTTATTAATACATGTTATTTTATGTGAAAAAAGCCAACACTGTGCCATCACTGTCACAGTAGCCCACCCTCTCTGATTTCTCCGCATAGATTGGCTACAGTTGGCTACATGACAATGACATTAAAATGTTTTTATATATGTTTTTCTCTCTGCTCAGGGACATCAGGTTGTGATTCCTGTTGCAGAATGGGTTTGACACAGAGAGTACTTCTTAAAATGATGTTAGATGTTTTTGATGATTGTAATGTTTGGTTAAATTATAGAAAATGTGTAGCAGAAAATGTGTTGTGTTTTGTAAAGAAAAGTGAACCTTTTTCCATAATAAAAACATGACTCTTGCTCTCAGCAGCGTGGTGTCCTCCGGGAAGCCTATGCCTCTCAACAAAGTAAATCCAGTAAGCCAACTCACATGTACAGTATCTCACAAAAGTGAGTACACCCCTCACATTTTTGTAAATATCTGATTATATCTTTTCATGTGACAACACTGAAGAAATGACACTTTGCTACAATGTAAAGTAGTGTACAGCTTGTATAACTGTAAATTTGCTGTCCCCTCAAAATAACATATCATACAGCCATTAATGTCTACACTGCTGCCGGCAAAAGTGAGTACACCCCTAAGTGAAAATGTCCAAATTGGGCCCAATTAGCCTTTTTCCTTCCATGGTGTCATGTGACTCATTTGTGTTACAAGGTCTCAGGTGTGAATGGGGAGCACATATGTTAAACTCTCACTCCCTCATAGTGGTCACTGGAAGTTCAAAATGGCACCTCATTGCAAGGAACTCTCTGAGGATCTGAAAAAAGAATTGTTGCTCTATATAAAGATGGCCTAGGCTATAAGACCCTGAAACTGAGCTGTAGCACGGTGGCCAAGACTATACAGCGGTTCAACAGGACAGGTTTCACTCAGAACAGGCCTCGCCATGGTTGACCAAAAAAGTTGACTGCACATGCTCAGCGTCACATCCAGAGGTTGTTTTGGGAAATAGATGTATGAGTGCTGCCAGCATTGCTGCAGGGGTTGAAGGGGTGGGTGTTCAGCCTTTCAGTACTCAGACCGTACAATGCAAACTGCATCAAACTGGTCTGCATGGCTGTCGTCCCAGAAGGAAGTGTCTTCTAAAGATGATGCACAAGAAAGCCTGCAAACAGTTTGTTGAAGACAATCAGATTAAGGACATGGATTAGTGGAACCATGCCCTGTGGTCTGATGAGACCAAGCCTTTCTCACAGCTGCCATTTTGACATATCATAGCAGCAATATCAGGTCCAGGGTCTTGGTATTGTGTACGTTGGACTATAGCCTAGTGGGAACGAAGCTATTGTTAATGCTATTAATTACGCCTTGATTTTCTTGCTATGACAAGTGAAAATGACTGTTGTGATAGGGCTATTCTACATGAACAGCAGCAGTACTGATGTTTTTATAACCCATTTTCGTGCACCGATTTTGCGAATGAGCTGGGGTGGCTGCAACAGTTAATGCAATATTGACTGCTTAACCCTTGTGTTTTGTTGACCCTGGCTTGGCTACATAGTTGTTTGGGGTCCCACCCAAGGTTGTATGCCTAAATATAAATATTTGCAAAATTAGACCGAGAGAGGTCTAATTCCCTGTTAGGAAGATACCAATCACAAATATATAGCAAAAAAATCCTTTGTATTTAACCATGTTTAACAGTCTGTGGAACCCAAACGGAGATAATGCATTCTGCTGTATTAAGTTCAAAATCTTGTTTACAAGTAATAAAATCAGTAATAGTCATGAAGTATCAAGGTGATAAAACAATGTTTTTTGCACTGTTGAATGGACCTGGGGTCTCTAGAAACCCAAACAGTACAGCAGGGCAAAACAGACAGACAACTGTTACAGTCTTGTTGAATTACATTTAGAAGAGTACATAATGCGAGCATAGCAGTGATGGACTGTATTCCTGAACTAGTTTGCAGACTTTGGTCTTTTTAATGGAGATTACCAACTATATTTTTGAGTGTATGAAATGTTAAATAATTTAGAAAGGAAGTATTTCTGTCTCTGCTGTTACCTAGTCTTGGTTTCACTGGAGACAGAAAGGAACAGTACCACACACTCAGTCTCCGTCTTTCTCTCTAAATGACACACACAGCTTTGTGAGAGGAACCACTAATTAGGCTCGGGCCTTTACACAAACTCAACATGTTGATATCATCTGATCAAGCAGACATCAAAGAGTTTCTAATCACATGCCAGACTCTGAGCACACCAAGCTGTAAATATTTAAGAAGAGATCAAACTCGACTCACTTATTGACTTGGAAGAACTTACAGCCCCAGTTTCAAATATTTCAAACTATGCAATAAAGTTAGCATAAATCTGCGAGAGCATATTGTGTTATGTAATAACACTGAATCAAGAATGTATTTGTTATCCATAGAAACAACCTTATTTTGAAACACCATCTGCTAAACTCATCACTGAATCTACCCATCTTACCCACAGGACCAATTAAATCATCTCAAAACGTTTGCAGAGAGATGATGGCCTGTCTCTGGAAAACAGCGGCACTACAAAAACTACTAATACTGTATCACATACATACACATGTGGCTCAACAGTGAGTGTAAAATTAATTCAATAACTACAGGTTTTTATTTTCAAATTGAGAACAAAAGTCACATTGTCTTATCCCGGACAGTGTTCACACACTTTGCAAAATGAAAAAGCTCATTAGTATTGTCCATGTAATGTAATTTGCTGTGACGCCTGTGGACAGGAGAAACAGACTGCTCCTACTTTTGTAAACCGGGCCCCATCTTGCTTTAGCATTTCCCAGGTCACACTAGCCTGACACCCAATTAGGAATCCCTTTGATAACCTTTTCTTCTTCCTGCCTTTGGGGGGAACACACCACCAGGAGTGATGCCAAGGGGCAAATGGTATGTAGGATCTTCCAGGAACTAATATAAATGTGACTAATTAAAGCTGAGTAACATTTTCCTTCAGTGAAGACAGACTGTACTTGTTACTTTACTTTATACCTGACTCTCAATGAATTGTAAGCTGTCTTTGTCATTCAGAAAATGAAAGTTATTCACTCATGATGGCTACATGTGTGTTTGGTTGTTCCATATACTGGCAGACGTGACTTCTGAAAGCAACACCTGGGTCTACATGTTGAAGTAAACCACTAAAACTACACAATAGGGAAGGAAGTTAGAAAGGCCCATGACGGATGAAAGGTTTCCTCCCACTGTTTGACAGTACACCTGCAAGGCAAGCATGTGGGAGTATTGCAAGTACTTGGGTAGTGCCTTCAGGGACCTTAGATGTGGTTTAGTGGAATTGATTGGCATACAAACAATAATTTACCTGATCACGAAAAAGCTCTGTAAAATATAAATGACATTGCTATAGTATAGAGTACAGAATCAATATACGCTTGGTTGCAAAAGTAAAAGTACTCCTACATAAAAATGGCCCATGTGATTGACATTATTAGATTTCTACTACTGATGTAAGTCGAAGTTTACTGTTTTAGCTGGCTGAGGTGGAGCTACTTTTAACTTCTTTATGTACATGGAAATGGTTTAGTGTCCAATGGTTCCTTTTTATAAGGGGTCACAAGCCAGAATAGTTGATACCAACTGGTCAAATCTTTTACATTGTTTTACAATGTCAAATCTGTACATTAACAAGTAAGTACTTCTGTTAAACAAATGTGGTGGAGTAGAAAGTAGCATGAAATTAAAACATGCAAACAAAGTACAAATACCTCAAAATTAGATGAGTAAATGTACTTAGTTACTTTCCACTGCTGAATATAACCACCTACTGTGACCTTTGAGGAACTAATGATAATGCTGCTGGAAGAAGAGTCTGCTGGGTTTTTGAAAATATTGGACTCACCCTGAACGAGATTATTGCAAAAGTAGTGGCAACAATGCGCTATTAGAAACCACTAAACAAAATGTGGACTAGCCAGTGCTGACCTGTGCCAAGAGTTTAACCTATTTCTAATAATGTTGCATGTGTCAACAGCGACCCCTGCCGACAGTGTCCCTTATGTACAAGTGCCTCTATTTCTTTCACCTCCATTAGAACTCGTACTACAAGCTAACAGTAAAAAGCTATTACACATTGATGAATCTCTATTAGCTATCTAATAATGTAATTGGGGCCATTTTTATGTATGAGTGCTTTAATTGTACTTTTGCTTAAGTAGCAATTTGAATACTGGACTTTACGTATAATGTCAAGTAATGTATATTTTAAAGTTAAAGGTAAACTACATAACACACCAAATCAATTCTGGGCATAACTCAAAAATGGATGTAATATAAGACAGTTTTGAAAATAATTTAATCACTAGTGACACTAACAAGTTGAGTTGTCTTATTCTGAACCTTGTTCACACCCAATCTAAAGTGATAGCGTGGAGAGAAGAAACAGACATCTCTTACCTTTGTATACCAGACCCCGTCTTCACCTTTTTCCTTTTCAAAGTGCTTGTTAATAATGGTTTTAGGGAGTTGTATGTGCTGTGTACAAAGTCAACTCTAAACTTGCAAATCTTATCTAACTCTAATCTGTGCTGGTCACTTCATGAATACTGTTTATGTGTAGTGTAAATAGTATGTAGTTTTTGTACCATGAAAAGAATTACATGAGGGATTTGCTCATTGTAATATTAAACTGTTCTGGAACTGGCCGCTGATCCCTTCTTGTGTAATGTATGATGATTGTGATGTGGCCATGGAACAAACAGGAATATCTCAACAATGTGCTCAGTTATCATCTTAATATACATCTTACCCAAATATTGTACTTTTGAATGAAACTGTCGAAAATGAAAATCCATTTTTATAAATATTTAGAGACACATTATTGTCTTGAAAAATACAAAACATACTTTTTAAGTAATAATTATTAAGACTTTTCTCACAATTTGAACTTGAAAAGTCCTCAATTTGTCATTAATGATTCCTAGTATGTCATGAATTGGTAACATTACGTAAATCGATTTGCTGTGACACATTAGACTAAGATGGTAGTTGGTGGCTCACAAGGTGCGCATGCCTGGTATCCAGTTTAAAAAGTTGTAAAATACTCTTAACAGCATGATAATATGAAGTATTTTCGTGACATTTCACTGTTGAACTTCTCTTCACAGCTTATCTCTAAGTCTCTTAAGAAGCTCTGAAAAGCCAGAGTCCTAAGATACTTGTCTATAATGGTTTAATCTTATTTTTCAGGGAAATAATTCACTAGAGATCCTGGGAATATAGACCAAGATCTAAGGTGAATCAGAGTGATGGGCTCAACCAAATCCTGGAAGAGGGCCTAAACATGTTAGCAGTGCCCCTGCATCATTGACCATGAAGCCACAGTAATTATAATCCTTTTAACCCCAGAAATAACAATACAGATGATGAAAATCTGGAACAGGAATAAACAAATGTAGACGTTGGTTTGGTTCTGCCAGGTAATTTATTTATGAAGCCTCTTCAAAGTCAAATCTGTGTAACGTGGTCATAAATATTAAATAATAAAAAGAATGAATAATGTATAACAGTGCTTTCAATAAATGTACTAGTGAAATGGTTAAGAGTACTTAGTTTTCAAAATATCTATGTAAACATAACCTTCATTTCAAGAAATGCAGAGTCTAGTTTCTCTTTGTAGTTGTAGTTAAAGTGTTAAACATTGATAAAAATCTTGCAAGAAAAATCTTCGCCCAAACTGTTTGAGGTAGACATGATGATACTGTACACGCTCAGGAGCCTCTCTTGACTTCATCGGTACTGAATCAAATACTCTGGATATATTTGATTTGGATCAAAAATAACAAAAATAGTGGGATGATTCATGTCATTCACACAGCTGTAATGGGAGTTTTCAGAACTTCCATGATCAGGTTTTTGGAAATGAGATTTTCCAAGATTTGATGTCCCAATGATCACCCGTGCCAAAAATATTACCTTAGTGTGTTCACCAAGTACACCTTGGGTTTTCCCGCCACACAGTGGTAATGGATGCGTGCTGCTTTTGCTGTATTTGTCTGCATATGTTGCATGTTTTGCAAAATATATTCCTAAATAAAAACAAACTTAGATCAAATGGGGAATCTCTGGTGAACAGCAACACCTACATTACAAGTATTTTCATTGAATATATGAGTTTGCACAGACATTTATTACTGTTTCATGTGACTTACCTTTCCCAAATGAGTGGCCATGTTGCCCAGCTAACCGTACATCAAAGTTATACTTGCAAATATCGTCAACATTTCTGATTTCGGTCCCATGAAAGAGTCTTCTTTCTTGAACTTCATTGACACCTTGAATTCTCATTAACTGTATTTTTTTCCTTTAAACACAAACAAGGAGAACAACCATTTTAAGGGGAATGATGAAGGAAATGGAGGAAGCGAAACTTCTTTCAACGTACTTACCGACAAAATATTTCCCATAGGTCCACATTCTGTATCCTGCTGATTGATACAATGGATCTGTCTAACAGTCCATCATTCTTCACATAACCTGACACAGTCTGATACTCTGGGGTGAGCTCACCCAGAGGAATTAACTGTAAAATACAGAAACACATCGACTATTAAAGAATATTCAGAACCGTGTTTGAATTCCTGTTTCTTATTGTTTTAATAAACATTTATACAAAATGAAAAAGAAAATGTTCTCTTAAGTCTTTCTATAAATTGGTTCTATAAGGGTCTAACTTCAATGCACCAATCAGTGCTCAGAATGTACAGAAGAGGTCCAATCAAATTTCACCTTTCAAACGCATGACTTCACACTATTTTGTAACTGATGATAAGCTAAGAAATTCTTACATTTTGGAACCTCAAAATTTGATGATTTTGTCAAAAATAGTATGAATAACACTGATACAAGAGCTAACTACTTTGAGAGTCAATTTAGTTGTACATTTTTTAAACTTAGTTTTGTTTACGATTAGCTACCATGCTAAACAGCTAACTTGTTTTATGCCTCTCATATATTAGCATTACATTTGAGTCGCAGTGTTTTTCTGTTTTCTAAAAAAATAATAACCCTCCGACTACCATCTTGAAAAAAATATTCCATCTGCGGCACAGTAAAATAGATTTCAAACCAATTTTTCAAGCTACAGTTTTTTTTCATAATCCACTATAAGACTCTAGCTGGAAATTTTTGCTTTATTAAGACAACATGAACTAAAATGTTCAGTCTGTCAGTCTATCTTGATGTTACTTACTATTATTTCACATTTCAGTATAAGACATGTCAATATTTGTGTTGTACAAAAATAGCAAATACATATGACATTTTGGCTAACTCAGGATTTACATAGTTGAATCAGAATTGTCAAGTCTTACCTATAGTCGACCGATAGTTGAATCAGGGTTACAAAGGATAGCTCCACTTTAATCTTGAGACGCTGCAGAGCTA
Source organism: Lepomis macrochirus (assembly GCA_024633595.2). Taxonomy (NCBI): domain Eukaryota; kingdom Metazoa; phylum Chordata; class Actinopteri; order Centrarchiformes; family Centrarchidae; genus Lepomis; species Lepomis macrochirus. Next base: position 14,893,452 of record JALXJV020000024.1, on the reverse strand, counting down.
CAGTTTCCATTCATTACTCATTGTAACTTACACTGTACATTTCCAGCTAAACTGAGGCTTATTTTTGACCCTTTTCTTTTTGCTTGCCTGCCATTAAAATGAGTCATTAGCTGACTCAACTGCAGCTGTAACTGGGGCTCCTTGACAACTAGCTTGTTAATACACATCTCATGCCACTGTTTGTTAGCAAGAATTGAATGTCATTATTAGTAGCTGAAGTTACTCTGACGACTTCAGAGATGACAGAAATGAAGGGAACATTTTGACATAGAAATAAGACTAAAATTCAGTTTTGCAGTATCTAATTGCTAAGACTGTGGTTCTAACTCTTTGCAACTTCTACAGTATGCAATAAGGAAGTGATTTTACTCCTCCATATCTTAAGACCACTCACAACACACATAGAACCTTATAATTCCATGGTCACTTTGAATAATTTTCTGTCATTCACACCTGATATGGTCTGGTGGGGTCAACATTTTCCCAGAACACAGGAGCGGTACTGAAACATGAACAACTGTGGGAGAAAATAATTACTAGTTTGCATTATGGTTTCACTTTCATTTTGATAGAAACCATACTGAAGCCTGACTAATCCGCAATCCACTCTTGAGAGGGTAAATGATTTCTTATATTTGCGTTTTAAGTTTCATTTCACCTTCTCTCAATGTTGTAGCCTCGTTGGATTCTTCTTTGCCTTCCTGTGTTGAGGTCAGTCTGTAACATGGCTGTGTAAGAACACAGATGTCAGATCAGACAAATTTTTTTACAGGTAAATGAGCACTGTACAGGACGTAATGTGCACAAGTAAATGTAGCCAGATACCTGAGAAATCTATCTTCATATGACAACTGAGTGAAAGTGTATTTAAAGAGGCTTCTGAGTTAGTTTGGTAATATTTTTCAATGTATTCACTCATAAGAGGGTTATTGGGGTCATCCTGCAGGAAGGACAGAAGGCAAAGAAGATTACATCCTGCTCTTACATTTTTGTAAAGTAATACATTGTGATTTAAAGAAGTGTTCAAAAGTTTACCTCAAATCTGTGCCACCTTCCACAGTCTGCCAAGTAATACCAACACCATGGAATGTCTGATGTATCCATGTACTCCACTTTGTCATTGCCCCACATTGTCCAGAAACTTAAATAGATATCACAACAAAAGCCAAGCCTTAAATAAACCAAGCCTTCCTCCCTCTTATTTTCTCAGGTAGCTATAAAGCTTGTTGTTGGTATTTCTGGTTCATGCAAACTGTGTCATTCATAGCCACACCTCTGAGGTAGGCTGGCTCATTTCTCTTAAGTCCTCTCCCTCTGGAAAATGGTGAGACATAATTTACCACGCTTACGTTGAAAAGTTTATTAATTGTAACATGTGCTAAATACAGACACACATAGATAGCTTCATACACCCCTACACTCAAACACAGCTGTAGTGTTATCAGGTTGTGTCTTGACTAGTCTGCATTTACTATGGGGAAATGCAACAGTTGCTAAAGCTCCATTCTTGTACTGTTACACCCCCTTGTGGCACACTTCTTTTTCCAAAAACACACACACACAAACACATTCATACAATGAATTCAACAAACGCACACAGCAAAGCAATATTACATTGTGTGGTTAATTTTCATTACAGTACTATACATGTGCTGGCTACATTTTTTTTTTGTTGATAAATTTACACCAGGGACAAATATAACCTCCTTCTTCATTTTAAAGAAAATGTTAGCAGGTGGTGACATCACACTCGGGTGATTTTAAGTCAAATGCAATCTTGTTCTGGTTTGGAATTAACTTTGTTGCAAACGCATACAAAATTCAACCCCAGTCATTGTCATGTCTTTTAAAGACTGGAGTCAATGCTCAGATAAGATACAAAGAATTGCTCAAGGACCACAAGTGAACAGGACATCACAACTTTATGTCATTGTGACACAATTACAAAACCTTTCATGGAAAGGGGGGGAAAGTACACTGATGCATGGTTAAAAAAAATGTAGAGGTAGAAGCGTTTAAAAAAAATAAATAAACAAAACAAAATATAAATGCCTACATAATACACAGATGTTGGTGTCGGTGCTAAATGAGTAAGCAGGAACATGTTGTGATTTTTGGTTTCGTCATTTGGAATTATGTCCACATGACTTATAAATAAGCTCATGTGTGGCACTGTGGAGGTGAAGGAACGCTGTGGCATCACCTATAGCCTACAGGCTGCAAATGCCACTCTTATTTTAAACAACTGTGCACAGATATCAAACAAGCAAGGACAGATTCTGCATTTAATACAAAATTGTCACAAAGGCTGCTCTTTAGTCAGTATTTTCGTCCTTTTAAAGTCACAGAAACAGTCCCACCACGAGGGCCTGTCTTAGAATGTATTGTACAGTACACCAACTGTACACAAAGTCTTTACTGTCTTCTTGGTTTTCCAATTTCCCCAAAGGCACTTTAGATGATTCAATGCTCCAGTTAGGCGTTGGATCAGACTGAAAGAAAACACGGCTTCTTTTTCCATTTCATCCCGTCATATTTGAGATGCAGCCTCTATTAAAAAAAGCACATTGTTTCTACTTGTTAGGCTTCAGTAGAACTCAATCAGATACTCTGGGTAGATCTGATTGCTGTCAAAAATGACATAAATCTTTGGATTGGCCATATCATCCACACAACTATCATAAAAGTTGGTGAAGCTGGCATCCTTGGAGGGTGGTCTGCAGTACATAGGATGACCAACCGTGTATTCTCCGACGAGCACTCTGGCCAGGAACATGGTCTTGTAAGGCGGCTCACTAGCAAATATTGGAGGGGTGAGGCCATGTCTCTGCAGGGTGGTGTTGTGCTTCCCTGTGGTGTGGCAAAATTTACTGGAGTATTTGGCATCCCGGCAAAGTAGCTCCCTGCAGGAAACGAAATTGAATGAAATGTTTAAAATCAGACAAAAAAATGTCTAGTGAATTGTTTCACAATGTTGTTGCATCACAACACAGAAGGATCTACCTTTGCCATATACATCGCCATGGCTTCCTGTCAGCCGCCAGTCAAAGTTAAAAGTACATATAGCTTGTATGTTGCTGTGCCCTGTGCCATGAAACAGCATTCGCTCCTCAATATCCAATGTGCGCTTGACTTTTCGCAACTGTGTTTTCTTCCTTAGGGGAGAACCAATGAATGACAACACAATTACACAGAGCACTGATCATCACTTTGTTACCAAATGTATTTACAAAGGGCTACATGGGTGTGCTCAAAACTACTGTGTGACTGACTTTCTTGGGAAAAGACAGATGTTGCATCAAAATCAATTAAAAGTTTTCAGAAAAATGAGAAGCCTCTGATTCTGTTGGTTTACTTAAACAGAAGAAAAGCTTTGTCTGGAGCAGGAGCTGGGAAACCCACCATTCTATCTCTCACAGACTGTCTTGTGGACTGCAAAGGCAAAATTAAAATGACCCAGATTAGGGATGTCCAGATCCAATCACAAGATCGGAAATCGGGCCCGATCACATTGTTTCAGACTCGATCGGAATCGGACGTTACGTCCCGATCAGGACTCAGATATAAATGTATATATATTCTCATATTTTTATTTACTGTTGCACTAAAGTCCAAAATGAAGAATTTATGTTATTTATTACTTGGTTGTTCAAGCTACCTCACAAAAGTGCTCTGTTTGATAACAGAGTTGTTGAATGTTAAAATAAGGTGAATTAAATAAAAAATAAGGAACATCCTGGATCTGTTTTTTTAGTATTGTAGAAGTATCGGATCAGGACTCGGTATCGGTAGATACTCAAAATCAAATGACTCGGACTCGGACTCGAGGGCAAAAAAGCCTGATCGGGACATCCCTAACCCAGATCACAGCCATCAGAGCAGGATCCTCTGCTATCACAAAAGAGTGTGTCGGACATTGTGCAGCCCACTCACAACAATATAACAATTGTCTACCTGCAGAAGAATTCCCATAAGTCCAGGTTCTGAATCCTCTGGATGGATTTGATTGGGTGATCCATAGTCCTTTCATACAGTCTGGCAACTTCTTTAAACTCATAAGTGTCTCTTCCAAGCTGGATGAGCTGCAAAAAAACAATATCACTTGGGTTAAATAACTAAATATTCTCAGTGTCGGTTATGTATGGATGATATGATGACTTATAAAGTCTGCAGTGATGGAAACCTGTGTAAACTAGAATGTGTATGAATATGTGTCTCATTAGTTAATATTTTATTCCTATTCCTATTTTCTTCCAAGTAAATAAACCTCAGTACACACATGAAATACATTGCCTCCTGTAAAGTGGCAGTGATTTAAGATCAGTTCAGCAGCCTACACAATTCCCTAATCTCATCTCTACTGTTTGTTTGGGGTGAGATGCAAGTTGACAATATAAATGTGCTTTTGAAATATGTGAAGGAACTATGTTACACCATCGAGTCAGCAAGGACCAAGATCCATGTGGAACATTTCCAGCATCTTTTTCAGTATAGACCTTGAAAGAATCTGATTCTTCTGGGGCAAAATGCTCACCCTACTGAGTACCAACAATATGAGTATTCTATTATTTTACTCACCTGATAGGGCTCATCTGTATTGATTCTTTCCCAATGACACGGAACAGGCAAGGCAAGATTATCGCAAATAAACCTGACAGTAATAGAAGTGAAAGAAAGAGATAAGGGGTTAGTAATTCGATTGTATGTATGAGACTGACTGAATTTATTTTATGTGAATTCACCAATGGCATTTACATAAAGCATGCAATAAAGGAAAAACCCTTTTCTAAGACATCTGTTCTTGATGCTGAAATCTTGTTCTTTCTTTCCTCCTCTTACTTCTTGTGGTTTTGGAGACCAAAATTCAGGGTCAGCTGCAGGGCAGCTCCCTGCGGAGCTGGTAAGGAATTTAGGGTCTACATCAAGGATTCCTGAGGTTGGCAGGTTTCATTGAAAGGACGGCTATTTACTCACAAGCCCATCCTTCTTCCTCCCACATCTTTTCTTTGTTGGATGAAGGGATCAGCTGAAGATAAAAAAGTTCTTGGATGTCACCAAATCTTACCTGAAGCCAGTTGCAGAGTGGAGGGAGCGTTTGATTGGCCGCTGCTTCCCTGTTGTTACATTTATCTGCCGCATAACTGGAGAGAAATTTAACAAAGATTAGAGCCACAGGAACAAAGACTAATGCCCTATTTTCTGAAACAAACACAAACATTCTTGACTACTTTGCATTAATAAGTCTGGTGGCTAAGTATTCTGTCAGATGCTGTTCCTTTAGTATCACTTTAACTAACTCATCATCATACCTGAGAAGTCCAATCTGTAGGTGTACTTGGCTGTGTAGAATTCCATGACGCCTCGCTGGTTTCTGCTGTAGCACTGTTCAATCTGAGCACTAGTCACTGAGCAGGCAGCGCTGGGGTCAATCTGACATGGAAATTGACAAAAACAAATTAATATGATGGAGGGCTAAAGCAATTAGTTGATGAATCAATAAGTCAACTGACGGAAAATTAAATTGAAGTAACTTTTCAAGTAAAAAACATATGTTAGTTTCCAGCATCTTCGTTGGTGGCATTTGCTGATTTTGAGTTTTGCTGTGTTGGTCAGACAAAACAAGTAATTTGAAGTCACGCTAGGCCTGAGGAAAACATTTTACAGATAAACAGGTGAGAAATAAGTTTGCAGATTGATTAATATTGTAAATCATTGTTCTCATTAATAAATTGTCCATTAATCAGCCAGTCCTGGTCTCTAACTGTGACCAACAATAGCCTAGAGCACATGGTAATGTCATCAAATGGTTTGTTTTGTCTGACCAACAATCCAAAACCAAAACATATTACAATTACAACAAATAAACAACCTGGACTTGAAAATTAACTTAAAGGCTAAAGCTCCAGTAATGATTAACTTATATAATAAAGTAATGGATTTATTGAAGTTAACAATTAAATTGGATTGACAGTAACCATGCTCTCAGTTGCACGAAATTAGAGACCCAGATATCACAGAGGGAGGGGCAATAGGCGGAGGATGCAGTTTAAGGACGGTTGGAAAGTGTGTTGTGATGTGTAAAGTTGTCATGTCCGGTGAACTACCTCAAACATATGCCACACTCCGCATTCAGCCAAGTAGAACCAGCACCAGTTGGGATCTGAGGTGTCCATCTCCTCAATCTCAGCGGACTCCTCATCTGACGATCTGATGGCTAACATAGCTAAATCTGAAATTAATAAGTGAGAACACGCGAACACACTTAGGCAAATAACACCTCTAAAATTTAAAAAAGAAAAAAGTATTAGGGGGGGCAAGATGTTGTTTTATTCGTGAGACAAACCTAACGTCAATGACATGTTTTTAAGCCATGGTCGTGAGGGCATTTCTTCCTGCAAACAAATTCAAAATAATACAGGAAATTGCCATATCGAGCTAGCTGTTGTTAGCGGCTGCCGCACCCGACTCTTTGTCAACTCTACGGGTGTCTTACCGGCTTTAGACTGTCTCTAACTGAGTCCCTGTCCTTATCGGGATATAAGTCCTTCGTGCATTATGAATAAGTCACCACAAAAATTACAGACTCGAAGTGAGAATGGATGACTAACGATACATAACATTTTCTTCCCCCTATGCGTTGTTTACTTTTATTTCCTGGTTCGTCACTCATCCTAACGTCAATGCGTCAACGTGCATCAACTCCTCCCTGCTGGGATTACGCGCTGTTGCCCTGAGCTTGTTCCGTCAGGTAGAAAATCTGTCCAGATACAGCATCCATAAAATGGTTTAATTAACATTCATTTGTACATAGATAGTAAAGACATAAAATGTTGTGGGTATTGAGGTGGACGCCTGGTATACAGTGTCTAAGAATAGAAATAGGAGTATCAATATCAACAGCAACTTTATTTATATAGCACACTTAAAACAACCAAAGGCTGACTTAGGTGCTTTACAGGGTAAAATTAAAACAATAAAACAGATTAATTACAAAGTAAAAGAACAGCAATAAAACGTCAGTTAGAATGTATCCTCTAGTATGTGATAGACCTTATGATAGGCCTATATAATGATAATATATTCACTAAGGCTAATAACTGTCTTAACTTTCATCTTAAGCATGTTACTTAGGTACATCCAGAAACATGTACCTAGAAGAGTATCACGTAATAGGAACCTGGGTAATAATAAGACCAAATGGGTTTTTTTTGTTTGTTGTTTTCAGCTTTGTACCTTAAACGCTTTTTGGATTTTGGGGAAGAAAATGCCTGGAACATGAGCTACTTTTTACATTTGAAGGTTTTACTGCAAAATAAATAAACAAGTTATATAATTATTGTGGTTTCAGAAGAATGATTTACCTGAAGAAGTTAGTCTTATACACACAATTTGCCACAAGTTAGAGGTAAAATGAGCATGAGGAGGAGGAGGTAGGTTCAGTCCCCTAGTGGTAAATTATTGTGTAATATCAAAATAACTTATGCTATTTAAAAATAGCTAATGCTCTCTTTTGCTCAGTCCAGTTTTCAGGCATAGAATGTCTTTCTTGCTTGGAAACTCAAATTCAAGTTTCTGTGTTTTAAGGGAGTTAGTCTATGAAACAGGTCAGCAAGTTTCTTGATGTGGCCGGGAAATTCATCAAAAATCTGATGAGCGTTGGCTTGTCTGGCATAACCTGTTCAGGGAACTTCTCCCTTAGGTCTACTTGTTTCATCGGCTACCTCTTATACTATCTCAGTGTCCTTCTGTCTATCTTGTGGTCCTCCACTTAGCCTACCGAATGGTCGTCCCCTGCACCTTGCCATACTGCTCTCTTTAGCTCATCCAAGGAAGCTGGGCCTCTTAATCATCTGTAGAAATCAGAAAATGATAAGCATACTCAAATACACAGGTCACTCTACACATTTTACCTATTTAAACTTTTGGGGGTTAACTGAGTCATTGTCCTAACTTGCCACAACATCACTGGCATATGCTATATTACCCCACAACCTCCTTTGTAGCAAAACTGTTTCACACTGTGTCTCACAATAATGCACATCTATGAACTTGTTTTGTAGCTTAAACTGACTGCAGGGGACAATCAGTAGATGCGCGTATGTGTGTGGGAAGTCCGTCGGGGCAGGCACGCCCTTAAAGCTTTTCTTCAAACTTCGCTCAGTCAGTCAAGGGATTTTATTGTCGGCGCCCACTGCAAATTCACGGGTGAGTTGGGGTATTTATTCAAATCTCTTTTAAGACGCTAGAAATATTTAATTGTTTAGCAGTTATTTTTCGGGGCTAGATTTTGCAATCCGCAGCAAGTTATCCGATCATTTCTTTGCATTCTTTTGCAGTTAATGTCATCTGTTTATGTCAGAGCCTCTTTCATTTTGCATTTAGCATTTCTATATCTGCATATATGAAGAAGAGGTGCAGAGAACGCAACATACATTAGTTGCACGGGTTTTTTCATGTGTGCATATAACAGACTAAGAGACCATGACTGCAGAAACAGCTAGAGGGGCTCCTGCTGGAGACCCCGGGCCAGATAAAGAGACTCCTGAGGATGGTGTTCATCCAAGAGGGAAATGGGCCAACAACATGGAGTTCATACTCTCCATGGCTGGAGAAATTATTGGCCTTGGAAATGTTTGGCGTTTCCCATATCTATGCTACAAGAATGGAGGAGGTGAGGCACTGGGTTTGGAAATACTATGGGGGGATTTTTGCTGACTGTGATATAGAATAAATGGCTGCTGTGGCTGCATTAAGCATTGCAGATAGGCTGATATATAATGTATAAATAATAATATATAATAAAACATTTCAGATTACCCCATAGCTTGATTCTTGTCTATAGATTTCAATCTCTTAAGGAAAATCGCTGTTTTCTTAGGTTGTTTTGTTACAATTCATGGTTCTTTTGGAAAGGCCATTGAGAATATTTCACAATCTCACTAATTTTTCTCGTAATGCAAATGATCCATGTCATCCCACAAACTACTTTCAAACTCAACCAAGAAAAACTCTTATATATGGGAGATTTGTAGCATGTGTTTATCTGTCAGTGTGCTGCATGCCATTATTTATGGAGCTCTGACTCTTCTTCATGGGTATCTATATTTACAGGTGTCTTCTTCATCCCTTACTTTGTGTTCCTCTTCTTCTGTGGGATACCTGTGTTCTTCCTGGAGACGGCGTTGGGCCAGTATACCAGTGAGGGTGGGGTGACCGCCTGGAGGAAGATATGTCCCATGTTCGAGGGTAAAAACATTTTTTTTTTTAGAGTTGCTCAGAATTTCTCTTCATCAGGTGACATGCATGAAATGCATGCCTCAATGTTTCTATCCAGACCCCCCAAAACAAAATGACCACATTAGCCTCTTTGAGTATTTCAGACTATTAGAGATATTTTCTGAGTGAGAATGTTTAAAAGCTGTGTATTAATTTGATGCAGCATTTGTAACTACCTCCACAAAAGTTCAGTAGCGGTCAACCCTCAACAATAGCCCCCTTGTGCTGTCAGACTTGCTTTTGCTCATTATACTGTACATTTCAAACAAGTTGCTCTAAAACAACATTTTATTGATTGTGTGCAGTGCTGGTAGTTGATTGTTAATATCAAATGTTGAACCAAAGCTGTAACTGTTACATAATATAGAAGATAGCAGCCAGAAACTTTCACTGTGTCCTGCAGGAGTGGGGATTGCGTCTCAAGTGATTGTGGTCTATCTGAACATCTACTACATCGTGGTGTTGGCCTGGGCTATCTTCTACCTGTTTTACTCCTTCATAAGCCCCCTGCCCTGGTCCACATGTGATAACTTGTGGAACACTGGTGAGGTTGTTTAAACACATCTGTATTTGATTAGCAGTGCGCTTACTGATTTTCTTGTAGACTTCAGAGGAAGCACAAGAGGAATTCTCCTACACATTTTAACATTTTGAAGTGTGCGAAATGCAACTCACCTCCACCTCTCTTTCCTCAACCTCTTAGACTTATGCCAAAGTCGCCTCAGCATGTTTGCCAACCCCCATTTGTTTCACCCTGACGCCAACTGGTCATTCCTAAACAACATCACCTCACATGTCTACTTTGGGAACCTCACTTACATGTAAGATGCATGTTTATTACCAAGCTGTACCAGGAATCTAACTCAGGAATTCATCATATTGATGTAATACATGAATAGGATGATAGAAAATATGGCATGAATCTTGGCTGCGATAGATGTAACAGCTTTGGGACACACCCAGGCTTTTATGTGTTCCGAGCTGGAGATTCGTGCATCTGTTACTCTGATAACAAATATGAATTGCTGCCATGGGAAAGTTTCGGGGTGAAAATTACACCCAATACATCTGTATGACTTATCAGGCATTCGTTTAATAGCGGTTGAAAAAATAAGCGGAGTGTCAAATGGTAGAAAATGGCTCGTTAAAGTAATAGTTTGACATTTTGGGAGTTACAATGTATCTTCTTTCTTGCCAAGAGTTAGATGAGAAAGTTAATACCTCTCTCATATAGTAAATATGAAGCGACAGCCATAGCTGAGCTTAGCATAAAGACCGGAAACAGCTAACATGCCTCTGTCAAAGAAAAAAATTGTTGGGCTATGTACCAGAGTATTTCTTAATCAGTGTAGAATCGATATTCTCATCTATTGGCAAGAAAGTGAATAATGATTAATGAACAGCAATAGTGACATGCAAATAAACATTACTGATTAGTTATCTGTGTGATACTGTTTTAAAACATTATAACAGCATCAGAAAGAACATTACTGATTATCCAAAGGCTAAGCATTATTTAGAATTATCATTTGATTACTTGATTACTTTTACTTACTTGCCTGAACTATATTTACAGGAATGATAGTGAACTTGTCTTGATGGTCAAGTCACCAGAAGAGGAGTTCTGGACGTGAGAAACACACACACACACACACACACACACACACACACACACACACACACACACACACACACACACACACACACACACACACACACATACACACAAACACTTACTTTCTCAAAACATGAAAAAAGTCTTTGAGAGTAATAACATCCTCCCCAGTGTGATTGGAACATTCCAGATACCAAAAGGCCATCTTTACCCATGGGTGCTGAATGAACAAAAAATTAATGGTGAACCAATGTCACCCAAATGGAGCAGGATAAATGGGCCAGTTACGTTCAAAGAACTTTGCCATCCTCATTTTTTCCCCCTCATTTTTAGATATTGTGAAACCATAGCTGCTGCTCTTCACATGATACTCTCCTGATTTTCTGCTAGAACAGATATTGGGAAATCACTCAGCTACATACAGCTACGCTGCACGATGAGAATTATATGCACTCTTATCCCTGCAGATTGTAGAATACAAACTGAAGCCATCCAAAATAAACTGAGATTTAAACCTCTGTATTTATGATGCAGATGTTTGGCCTTTTTAGCTGTACTTAAATCAGCTTCTGCTGTCACGGACACACTAAAAGGAAACATGCTGTTACTCATGCTGTTAAGCTGTTTATTTGCAGTGGGAGAAAACTTTTGAAAGAAGAAACAAAGTGTGTTTGTATCTGTACATCCATCATTCTGCATGTTATTTGCAGAGGAAGCAGTTGTATAATTGTGTTCACATGTCTGATCTCTTCTCCACAGTAACCGTGTGTTAAGAATATCAGAAGACATGTCCCTGGTTAATGTGCACTGGGACCTGGCTCTGTGTCTCCTGGTTGCCTGGATTATATGCTACTTCTGCATCTGGAAGGGAATCAGATCCACAGGAAAGGCAAGTACTGCTTTAGCCTAGTACCAGTACTGTCCTGATATTAGGTTGCAGTCCCATAATGATGTGGTTTCTAACCAGGGGGTCAGGAGTCCCACAGGTCACAAAACAAATCTAAGACATCTAAAGATGATTTATAGCACAATCTGAGAAACAAACTTCAATCTTTGGTTGAAGTGTTCACCTCTGTGTCCTGAGATTTATGTTGCCCATTTATGCTGCCCATATGGTTTTACAGGAAACAAAGCTTGGAAGACAAAAGCCCAGGACATGCACGCATTTAACACATTTGAAAACATACACTTAAGTTTTCTTTCCAATAGACTTAACACAAGATGATGATTGTTGAGAGTTCTGAGCACCCTCTCAGTCCACCGTTTGTTTGGGTGTGCTGTAAACATATACAGGACCTAGTCTTCTTCTGTTGCCCTCAAGTTATATTTGCCACCCTAGGTGTTCATACAGGTGTTATTTTGAAAGGAAGTCTGGATCATGCAATAATAAAAAGTACTTGCAGTTGCCACCAGTATCCATGATGTTTTCAAAATTAATTTAGATGAACCCACTATACTGTACCTGCTCAGCATGAGGCGGCAGACAGACAAACTTAGCGACTAACTGGTTAGCATAGTGGAGCATTTATCAGCTAACAAGCCAGGTGTTTTCCTTGAGGAGTTGGTGGAGATCAAATTCGAAGCAATAATTTCTTATGCTGAATATCAAAGAATATCTGCTGAACATCAAAGAAGGCAAAACTTGCTAGCAACTTTACAAGGTGTTTTCTGGCCCCAAGCGACCCCCCCAAAAAGTCACTTAATATAGGTTTATTGTAAAGAGTGTTTGTGTGTACATATAAAATCATAACCTTCCTGTTTGTTTCTATTTTTTGTGTTTGTAGGTTGTGTATTTCACTGCTACATTCCCCTACCTGATGCTGTTCATCCTTTTCATCCGTGGAGTGACACTACCAGGAGCTGCGGAGGGGCTGAAATATTACCTCTTCCCTAATTTAAGCAAGCTGGCTGAACCAGATGTAAGAACTCACTGTCATAATCAACTGTTCTTGTAGCTGTGTTTGCTTTTGAAATACAACATTTTACCCACAATGCACAGCCATTTCGCTGCCATCTGAAAATCTGAGGCTCTAAAGTAAACACATGCAGAAAGAGTCAGAGCGTTGGTCTCACAACCAACCAGAGCATCATCTGTCTCTCTATTTATCAATACTTCTCTCTATGTTTGATCTCTATGATTCCTCTGTCCTCTATCATGATGAACACAGTGAGTGTCCTGTTATTAATTCTCGTCCCCCCTCCATTTCTCTTTGGCTTGACTCTGGTTTCCGGTCCCAAGACAGAGTCTTAACAAGAAAAGCAAACCAAGATCCTTTTTCAGTAAGAAGTTTGTCAAAGATAGCTTTCCCACTGAGTATGCACTAACTCATCACACAGTAAAAACAGTGGTGTCCACGGAGAATTTCTCATGCATTTTGAGCATATATTTACCTTGTAAAATATCAAGATAACTTGCTTTAAGCTGAAAACCAAACTCAGGATTTACAATCACTGCAAATTATACATTTTTATTTTCATAAAAACTAGCCCTGTCTTACATTCTTACAACAGGTCTCTTATTCACTCATCATAATGATGTCATTTCTAGTGAATAATAGTGAATTTTAAAAAAAACGGTGAATTCTGAATTTTTTGGCATACGCTCGCACAATGACTGCATCTGTTTCTGCCAGCAACGACTTAAGAAAAGGGGTCTTTCTTGATCATCACCCCTCTTGCTTGCCCTACTCCTGTTTCTCTCTCTCTCTCTCTCTCTCTGTTTTCCTCCTGAAAATTCACATCTTAACTCAAGGGTCCAATGTGATCACTGTAGGGTTAAGCCTCAGAACTGTGCATTCATTCATGGGTTTCTATGAACATTCAAGCTTGACTTAGTGGGGATGATGTTACACAAAGATCAGAAAGGGGTACCTTAATATTTCATGTGTTTCTGTCTCATTTGGATGCATCATGCGCCTCAATTGAAGGATCTTATCATCTCACTTTTTCCAGTTAGTTAGAAGACAAAATGTGGCTGCCCTTGTAAGAACCCACAAAAACGATAACTACTCATACAGCGCCGAACCATCGCGGGAATCTCACTATGTAATCATGGAAGCAAAGGAGAAAACTGTGAGAATATTATTTGGATTAACATTGAAAGCAGGTGAAAGCAGTTATGGGTCAGAGAGCTGAGTTATGCAATGACAGATGCTCTTAAAACAGATCTGTTTCCACAGTCTTGCTTTAGCATGCAAGTGTTTTTATTCAAAACCACAGAGGAAATCATAATGGAGCCTCTGGCCTGCATCTGGGGTCTGTTTAATGTGTGAATGTGTCTACTCTAGTCCATGTGTCAGAGTGCGTGTGTATGCAGTGCAGCCAAGAGGACTTCAAAATAAAATGCATGCTTCTAAGGACACAACAGTTTCGTCTTTGTCCAGTGTCAGATGTAAAGATCCTTTGCCACAGACGTAGGCCTCCATTTCTGGCCCGAGGCTGGGAATAAGTCAGGCCCACCATGGGGCTGGAGCAGGGGCCTGTATATTGCTGTGTGGAGCCTTGCCAAATGTATATTTTAGCAGTAGTGACTCACTATGCTGTGGTGCCTCTTAACATTAACCAGATGGGGTCGGAATGAGAGACAGGCATTCCTGTAAACAAACCCGCCTACACTCACAAGCCCGAATACTCACAAATACTAAAGCACATGTGGTAAACAACTTGCGTAGTAGTAAATGCGGCGACACCGAAACAAAACACAGGAAGATGTCAATTCTGTACATCTGTATAATATACATGTCAACACACACATAAATAGTGTCATAGTTGATGCTGGGGTAAAGCAAACGTGTTTGTTATTCTACAGTTCTTGTTAATTGTTTTGACCTGACAAATGATTTTTAATTGCTCTGATGAAAAGCATACTGTTTGCTTAAGTTCCCTCTCAAATGATTAAAGTAACTCTCGTACCCACTCTAGGTTTGGCGTGATGCAGGGACCCAGGTGTTTTTCTCCTATGCCGTGTGTCAGGGAGTACTGACAGCTCTGGGAAGCTACAACAAATACAACAACAACTGCTACAGGTCAGTGTCTTTACACACAGACACGTCGCTCTCAGCGCATCATCACATTTACAGTTTTACATGCAAGTGCTCTTTGACACTGCATACTTTTGTTCTTGGTATGTTGTAGGGATTGCTTGGCACTGTGTTGTCTGAACAGTGCCACCAGTATCTTTGCTGGTTTTGCTGTGTTCTCAGTGCTGGGATTCATGTCTCATGAACTGGACATACCGATGAATGAAGTTGCTACTGCTGGTGAGTTAAGTCCTCCTTTTTTAACATCTGCATGCTTTATTTGACTGCGTGTACTGTAAACTTCATTTAAATACCCAGGTTGAAATATCTGAAAGCAGTATTTATTTATGCATTGTTGGGCTGCAACTAACAATTACTTTCATTATCAATGAATGGCCATATCTATAAAACGTCAGAAACTAATGAAAATGCCCTTTTATAATTTCCCACAAGCCAATATGACATATTTAAATCTCTTGTTTTGTCCAACAATAGTGGTCACAACAACAAACAATGTCCACAAGATGGCATCTATGTTCACATACAGATTTTATACTTCAAAGATTGACATATCCTTTTTCTTATGAAATGCTGGATTATTCCACCTCCTTAGGTTTGTAAAAATCCTTCAAATTAAACAATCGAAGGGGTAAAAATAAAATCAATTTTAACTGCCCTTAACACGTGTCCTTACTAAAGCTATAGATTCAAAAGTCATTTTACAGTTTCAAAAGCCACTTCGTAAAGTCCCTGGTCTTGAAGATAGAAGCACACTGTCATGTTAATAGATGCATTCTGGTGGTTTCTACAGGTCCTGGTCTAGCTTTTATAGCCTATCCAAAGGCTCTGTCGTTGCTGCCTGGCGCATCCTTCTGGGCTGTGCTCTTTTTCCTCATGGTCCTCTTCCTGGGCCTGGACAGTCAGGTACTGTTTGCAGCGCATCAGCTACAGTGTTTCAGTATGATATTGTATGTTCAAATAAACTAATCTGTTTCACTTGTGTCCGCACAGTTTGTGTGTGTGGAAAGCCTGGCCACAGCCCTCACAGACCTGTTCCCACATCACCTGAGGAGGCCGTGCGCCAGAGAGTTGCTGACCCTCGTCATCGCTGTTGTCTGTTTTCTACTGGGGCTGCCACTCATCACTGAGGTAAGCAGTAGGGTAAATGGAAAATATAAGGAAAGAAAAGATGAAGAAAATCAGATAATTATAATTATTATCATTTGGCTGTTTCAGTGATGTAGATCAACTTGTAATTACGTTAGTTGAGTAAACTGTCTGGACAACTATTGGATGGACTGAAAATTAGATCTTCACAGGAACAGTGACCAAATACCTTTAAATTAGCAGCTGATATACAGTATATCTTTAGGAACATCCTATGAAAATCCTTCAATCATCAGCTTTACATTGTGTTTAGTGCTAATTATCCAATGTTAGCATGCTAGCATGCTAAACTTAGAGGGTGAAATTGGTAAACATTTACCTGCCAAACATCTGCATGTTAGCATTTAGCTCAGTATGCATAGCCTCACAGCATGGATGTAAACCTGGGCTTATTTCAGAACTTCCATTTGTACACTTCAGTGTAGTACACAGTGTAGTACACTATGTACTTCCTTGAGTAATGTTAGTGTGTGAATTACACTACAGAGTAGTGTTGTCTCAAATCGAATACAGCTATTGTGCACTTGCTGGGAATGACGATCACAATATGTGACCACTTATTCTTTTTTTTTAATGCCGAATTTCAACTGGACGGCACCATCTGTCCGTGATTCCCATATCGCTAGCCTCACCAAATTATCATGGTCTCTTCTGTGATGAACCATATTTGGAAATTCAACTTCCTTTATCTGCAGCTGGATATACTTGCCTTTCACTATATAGTCAAGATGGCGATGTGTGAGAAGTGTCGAGTGTTGCCAAGTACAAGTCAAGTACGGATGAACGCAAATTGAGACATAACATTAGTCTTGTTAATTAACAAACTAACCTTTATTTTATTTTTACAGTAATGTGCGCATCAACAGATATTCAGTAGATCTTTATATTATCTTTATATTAACACATTTGAAAAAATACTGTATATACAGATTGAGAATCAGCGCTAATTTAATTTAATGTTGCTTTTTTAATTTATATACATATATGTTTGTTTATATTTTCATAGAGGGCAAGAGAATATGTACACACCAGTTATTAAAGGCTTTCATTTAATGATTTATGGGAATGTCATGCCCTGCTATAGGATCACTGAATCACAGGAAATTGCAGTATTATATGGCCTAGACAGTCATAGAAACACTCAGCTTTTCCTTCTGATAGATCATTTCTTCAAGCCTGCCATGACTTTTTTTTCCTACATGTTTTTTCTCCTCATGTTTCAGGGAGGGATTGTCCTCTTTCAGCTGATAGACACCTACGGTCCCAGTGGCACCAGTCTCCTCATCATTGCCTGCTTTGAGACCATTGCCATTGCCTGGGTGTATGGTAAGTCATGCCATTGGCCGTGCACTACATGATGCTTATAATAATGCGCTGCATGCTGCACCATTTCTCAACACAAAAGTGATTTACTAACTTTAAATTAATTGCTAAAAATATAATATCTGGTATACAAGGATATACACAATATCAACATCATCAGTAGTGCACTACATTCACAGTAGCTACCGAAAGGAACTTCATTGTATTTTATGAGTTTATGCCATTCCCACAGCAGCATTTGTTTGATCAGTGTAATCAACTTACTGCATCTGTATCGTATCTGTAAGAAACCAGCTTCTGATAAAAAAAACTCCATGTTCATTTTATTTTTATCCTGAGTTACATTAAAAGAGCTCTGCCAACTACACAAAAAATAACATTTTGATGAGATTTAAAAGATTAGAGAATTCTGTTAATTTTTATTTTAGACATCATTTCACACAGATGTTTATTGGGATATGATGATAAAGTGATCGTCAACTTACATTTTCGGTCAACCTTATAATGTCCATACTGCCTGTCACTTCCTGACTCATTCTGAATTTCAAGTATTATCAAAACATTGACTGCAAACAGCATAGTGGAGCGCACATATAGCTAATCATGATCCAATCAGTGAGTGAGTGAATGAGTGAGTGAGCAAGTGAGTGAGTGAGTGAGTGAGTGAGTGAGTGAGTGAGTGAGTGAGTGAGTGAGTGAGTGAGTGAAGGGGTTTCACCTATTTTACAACAGGTTGTAAAGTGAAATTGAGTTTGAAACTCCCTTCTGCTTCGTAGCAGACAAGATCCAGTAATTTAAAAGCAATTATAAAAATGGTAACCAGAAATAAACCATGTATTTTATATATTTAGGCAAGATATGCCTGGAAAACTAAGGATGCTCCCTTCAGCATCAACTGTTCTTTGTATTTAATGAACTAAAACGCTGCATGTATTGATAAATAAATACAATATCTCCTGTAATAACTGAAAGTGTACAAACATTCACTACCAAAGGACTGTATTTTGAGATAAAAACAGATATATTTGAAAACTTTCAAGAGTCATTCAAGAGTAGAAATCCATGACATGAACTATTTAATCTGACAGCAAAGCATTTGCAATTATTTGCAAATTACTTGTGCGTGACTTTTCTTTTTACTCTGACAACGCCTTTTGGTAATTTATTACGTTCACTATGGCATGACTGCTAAAGATCAGAAACAAGTGATGTTGTTAGTGCAGCTGTTATCAACAGCTTACTTCTCTTTACAATGAGCATTAATTCCTCGCAGAGCTGCAAGCATGGCTGTAGACTTGACTAGACACACAAACAGTGTTTGATACTCCTCCGTTTATTACATAATACAGTAACACAGTACATAGATTAATCAGAACATTTCTCTCTGTGTTTTAATCACCATCATTCATTTAACATTCATGAAGGGTGACACTGTCAAAGAAACAGACAGTCCCTCTCTCAGCTCAGAGGGTTGGTAGAGTTTGTCTTAAGCCAGAGAGCTCCATCTACTGGACTGAAACAATAAGCAACACTTTCTGCTGTAAAGTCAGCACTGAAAGAGGTCTTTTTTGCCTCTCTCAAACACCAACCTCTCTCTCTCTCTGTCACTATACATAATATACATCTCTATTTAAGTCATTCTTCAGTGATCGTTTCCTCTCTTCAAATGTGTCAGCAGTTGTCCATTGCCCTTACTACAAGTGTGAATCTTCCATCTCCATATCCCAGTCTTCCTCCATCACTTTGAATAAATCGTCTAAGCTCTCACTGCTTCCCACACTTTCATTATCAGCAGTATTACTGACTAAATTACAACATGTGGGTGGAGAGTTATCCTCCGTTGTGATATTTGTCTTTACAGCTCACCTCTCAACTCTCAAAGCGTCTGTATCGTATACTTTTCTCAAAGCGGTTCCTATATTGAACCTGAAGGTATTTTTCACTGGTAGAAGCATATTCCGCAAAAATGCTTTCACAATCACCCTGACCATGCATGTATCCCATTTCTGTGACTCTGAAAAGTGCATTTCCATTTCCAAAGAGTGCTTGCTCTTTGAAATTAGGGTCCAGCCACACATCTTCTACTGCAAACTGACGCAGAGTGAGATATCGATTGCTTTCCGCAGCTGCTTCCTCTCCCCAGTTCGAAGAGGCAAAGAGGTCGAACGAACGGTTTAAAAAACTCAGAGTGAGTCTGTGTTATGTGTGGAGAAGCTTCCTCGCCCAAATTTAAATGAGGCCACTCACTTTCCTCCTCCGCCAAGATGTAGGTAGTTTCAGGGCTGATTGCTGTATCATTTATGTAGCTGTGTCTGCTTTATTAAATAGGTTCGACAATGTATTCTGTCATTGAGCATTTGCAAAAAATCAATCTGTGGCTGCTTTTCCATCACTCAGGTCATGTATTTGACCAATCTCATTTCAGCTTCCTCCTCTTTTTAATGTCTCTGCTTCTTTCTTACTTCCTCCCTCCTCGTCTTTTCTTTGGCAGCTCAAGGTTAGCAGCTTTGTCATCTCCATCTCATTCCTCCTCCTCCACTCCTCCTTAGCTCATGTCTCGTCAGTCTTCCCACCTGATTTTTTACTGAGATTTAACTTTTAACTTTTATTTACCTGGATATATGCATTTTATTAGTTCATAGGTTGTTCTTCCTCCTCTTCCCTCCCACCTCACTAATTGTTCCCTCATTCTCCATCGTGTGTTGAAACATCACATTACATATTCATACTTGCAACAGTCTACCAGAGGAGACCAGGCTCTGTTCCTGGTTTCATCTCACAACTTAAGACTCATTTGCACAAAATAGCTTTTAATGTGTGATGCACAATTTATTTCTCCATTATTTGTATATTGACTTGTTTCATGTGTTATGTGCTGCACACCACTTAGTGTAACAATGACTAGTTTGACTCATGTTTTACATTGAAGCACTTTTGAAAAAGTGTAATGCAAATAAAGCTATTATTATGTCAACATTGGAGTTTTGAAAATAAGGAACATTTTCAGGCACCTCGTCCCTGTTATATAGTATACTGGTCTATACTGGTCAAACAACCATCAAAAAATGGCCTCATCATGTCATTGTGTGTTCAGCCGAGGGTCCCATGTGTTTAAGAGTTTCCATATAAAAACAAAACCATTTTCCATCTTTTGATTGACTAAACACCTCCCGTCCATGACCTTGCAGGTGCAGACCGTTTCTATGACAACATTGAGGACATGATCGGGTACTCGCCGTTCCCTGTGCTGAAGTACTGTTGGATGTTTGTCACGCCGCTCATCTGTGGAGTGAGATACTCACACTTGGGTCACATCTCTCTCTTACTTGATTCATTTACTTTGTCTCCTTCTCTCTTTCACACTGGCTGTCCCCTTTAATGTCAGTTCCCTCTCATGTTTTAGAATATATTAATTATTTCCTATCTTATATCACTTCTGAACACATATATTTTTCCTCCTTTCATCACCCCTTATTCTTGCATCTTCCTGTTCCCCTCTCTCCTGGCCTTTCATCTTTGATTGAGTGTTACACATATTTTCATTTTGCCACATCAGTAATTATGCTTCTGCTCATATATGGGAAAAATGAGGACAGACTGCTGCCTCTACCTGAAAAGGTAGACTCATCAAAGCACAATTTACTGCAGAAATGAAGCGCAAGATCAGGAAGTGTATTAGGTCTATTCATTCTTAACGGGAGGCAGTAAGTCAGTTAAAGGATGTCGTGGAAACTGAAAAATCTGTTTCTGTCTAATGCAAATAAGAGTTGGTATTAAAATACCCAATGACACAATATTCACTTTCTCAGTCAGTCTTGCAAACCAAAGCTATCGTCAGCATCACACAGATATGGCTGAGCAGAGGCAGCTCTTTAGAGTACAAGAGTAGTAACACGCATTAACTGAAGCAACAACAGGTTGCACATGATTTCACTCAAGGTGGTGTTTGACCTTTCTTTACTTGGTCATGACAGTTTCTTGGCTTAAGAGACATTGTTCTTCTCTTATTCTTCACACATCACAACATCTCAAAGTTCCCCCCTCCTCCCTCCCCTCCCCCGCCTACTCTCCCTTAAACTCCTTATTCACATACAGTATATCCTGTTGCTTTGTGGATATACAGAAGGGTGACATATTAAAGGAAAAAACAACATATAGTGCCTTAGAAAGCTGTTTGCCACTACGTGCCATACAACCACACCAAGAAATTAGGAGAAAGTTGTATAACATATTATGTTATATAATAATATAACCAAAAATACCAGGAGACAAACAATAAAGAGCGATCGATCGTTAGCTGAAGCTACACCTCTGCAAGTGGGAGACTAGTTCAGCATTTGGATTTCCTTTTTTTCCTAGTTGAAATGTTTGAAACCACATAATTTCTTCACCATTTGATTTGACAAAGGAAATTTTAATTTCTTTACTTAAAGACAGCTTTCACACCACTGCACTTGTTTTACAGCTGCCCTCTAATTCGCCATGTCCTGTCCCCTAGCTCACACTGCTGTACAACCTGACACAAACACATTATCTGGAGGTGTATGGTTATGTACCCGGTGCCTGGGGCACCGCTTTGGGTTCTCTACTTGTCCTCACTCCATTGATTTGCATCCCAGCATTTATTGTGATCACACTGGTTAAGGTGAGTGGATTCAAAAGTTGTTTTTTCAAATATAATTTAATATATTTTTCTCCCCCAGCACTTGTTACACTGTGATGGGTGCATGACTATGTTTCATAACATTAAGC
Source organism: Lepomis macrochirus (assembly GCA_024633595.2). Classification (NCBI taxonomy): domain Eukaryota; kingdom Metazoa; phylum Chordata; class Actinopteri; order Centrarchiformes; family Centrarchidae; genus Lepomis; species Lepomis macrochirus. The sequence continues at coordinate 14,871,300 of JALXJV020000024.1, read as the reverse complement.
TTTACTTGCATTTCCCTTCTAACAATTAGAATCCCAAAAACATGTCTAAACCATCCAGTGATCTGCGTCAGGCTCGACCAGACAAGCCAGTTCTCACTCTGGGTAAAAATATCATCTTTAAGGCTCAGGGGCAGCCAAACAGTAATGTAGAAGAAGGAAATCAGAAGATGACGATGGAGGAACCCAGCAGGGTTTGATGGTTAATAACCTGCAACAATTTATGGTGCATAGATGGTCTCAATAAATTGTACAACTTTGTGTCACAAAAAACACATTATGTAAAATATGTAAAGTTTTATAAAGGTTTACACATATAATGAGTATTCAGGGAGATCCTGTTTTTGTTGGTACATTAGTTGTTTTTTTTAATGAATTCCAATGTAAAAGTCATATGCAATGTAGATTGTCCTATATGCGTATAATTATATATGCTGTAATTGTCTATAAATGAAGGAATCAGAATCAATGCAGCAGAACCAATGATGTCATCTTTTTTGTTCCACTCCTTCTTCTTACTTGTGCAAACCTGGTGCCTAAATGACCTACAATGTAACACGAACGCCAACAGTTTGGTCAGAAATGCATACAGTATGTGCTAGTAGCAGATAACCACAAGCAGAGATGAGGAGTGGGCCACTGCAGTCTGGTAAGCTCACTGCTTCCCAACTCCACAACCCCCAGATTTTTTTCAATTCAAACTTGTAGACTTCAGCCTCAGCTGATGTGGCAGTTTCACACAGCTCCCTCTGAAACCACATGTGCAGCAATATTCACAAAGACCTGTAAAGAGATTTTGATGTGTAAAAAATGTGTATTTCTAAAACATTAACAAGACAGTGCATCAGGAGTACATTTTTATCCTACAATTGTAAATTGTAGCTGTTCATCATTGAATTCCAAAGGCAATGGGCACAGAGAAAATGCCTCTGGACGCAATTAGATAGACCTACAACCGATCAGAGCAATCTGTAATTTGTTAATTAATATTACCAGATCATGCTGGAAATACAGCAAACACTTTAAATGCAGTTGTTATGTATGTTATGTATAGAAAATATACCGTCCAGTTTGTTTACTGACTTGATAATGGATTCAACAGAAACAGTAACACATCAGTGGCAGCCATGTTAGTTGTTTACTAAAATGACTGTCAGTCGTCAAATAAAACCCACCCCATATTTGATAAACGGTTGTGATTGACCCGACCGGATCCAGGGTCCATGGAAATCTATCTGAATGGGAGGGGGGCCGGATGTATCTGCCAGAGCAAATTAATCATGAACAATTTAGCCTACTTCTTTTGTCATTAAGATAATTATTGTGTTTACTATTCAGCCTGTATATCTCTATTTTAGTCAACCAAATGAGACAGATTATTATTTTAAAATGTGCACATATACAAATCTCATTAAAAGTATCAGTATGCTAAATATAGTGAAGTGTGTCTTCTTTGACTCTGTCCACATTGATTTGTGACCAGAGAGGACAAATATTCAATATAATTTCAGGAGGATCAGCTTGCCAGTTCAGTGAATGATTGTCATGTTTCCTGTTTTGTAGCAATGAAAGATATATATTGCACAGGTTTGTATGTCTTCCTACTCCCTAAAAAAGATCTTTATATACAGTCATGAAATGACAAACAGGCTGTGTGTACTTGTGATGTCACAGGATATTTGTGATTGGTGAGCATGAACTTGATCCTTCATAATGCCAAGTTCAGTCATCTGTGTAATACAAACTGGCATTCAATTAACAGACAATTCAGACCAATTGCCTTCCACCTCTCCTCACCCCCTCACTTCCTCCCCCTCTGGTCAGCATGACACAGAATGACCCTCAATCCTGAATATGTATACAAATCAACAAGTGGAAGCTTTCAAAGGTCCATGGGTTTTTTTAATATTCATCAAGTAATAAAACAGTGGTAGGAATATGTAAGTTCATTTGATATTTGGCACATTGGTGGCTGTTAAAGCTGCTGGTTATCTGAAGGTAGATTAAGAACTAATAGTGGTGCAAAATTTGAGTTATTTATAATTATAGCACCTACCCATCAGCATTTACATAACCAGATACAGCAGAGAGCCAGAGTTCCTGTCATGGAAAACCCCAACCACTGGCATTGGTATCAACAATTGTCAATATATCTTCATGTCATAGCCTACAAGGTGCACAAAATAAGGCCAATGGGACGGTATGACTGTCATTAAAATAGCAACTGATTATTTTTTGTTTTTATGTGTCAACAAAAGTGAAAAGTGAAAAATAAATATTATAGGTTTTTATAAGCAAGTTCATTTTCTACACACTTAAAATCACTGGGTTAAAAAACACACACATGTATGAAAAAGTGGTAGGTTAACTTTGCCCAGAAACAATGGTTTTGACCAATTCTTTTAATGTTTTTTATACAAACTAAAATATAGCTATTTTGACACCAGTATTACACACATCAAGCTTTACCTTACAGTTCTCACAAATGTATTGTTAGTTACAACATAATGTGCATATGACATTCAAAACAATACTGTTGACAGTCATTCAGAAATAGTGATATAACATTTAAAAGAGCTACAGCTATGCAACAGTGATGTAACACACTAACATAAAAAAACATCATGTCTTAGATGTGTCTTTCCTACCCGCTGGCACAGGTAACGTTAACTCAGTATCATATTTTCGCTGTTGATTCTAGCAGGCCAATATTAATTCAGTGATATTTAGGGTCTGCTTTTATCCTTTTGCTTTTGCATCCAAAAATCTAAGCCAAATCAAACTCCAAAAACACTGAATCCTACATGTCCCATAATGCAACTTGATAGTGTCTTTTGTTTTGCTTTATGTGACTGATAAACACTGACATCTTTCAAAGTAAAAACATGAAGTCTTGAGCCCAAGTGGGAACCTCTGTGTCTGAAAGTGAAGCCAATGGGGAAGTGCCTTAAAGCTGCGTTCTTTCTAATGGCTAGCAGGGGCAACTCCACTGCAAAAAAAAGTCTGATTGCAGTGGACTAAATTAATGGCAAATTGAACCAATTCACACCTGATTTATTACTTCAGTTAACACTTTCCTAATGAGTTTATGGTCTCTGTCACTAGTTGTCACTAGTCACTAGCATGATGTTCATTGTAAATTATGGTCCCATTTAGAGGAAAATGGATGAAAAAGCAAGGTCTACTTTAGGCTGTGGCTATCTTACGATTGACAAATCAGGACCATGGCAACCTGTCAATCAGGATAGAGGCAACTTGTATCCACTGCACTGTGTACATTTAACCAGTGCTTTCAAAAAAACTTTATTAGGAATTGGCAGTTCATTTTCCCGTAAAGTACATTTTGTTTTGAGTCTGTTTTTTGCTAGCCAAAATTACCATCCCAGTTAATATTATATTATATTAGTAAACATAAATTACTGATGCACCATACTAACCATGCTAGCTAGCCAAACCCTCTCGTCAAAATGTGGTCATGTCCAGTCAAGTCTGGTTCCAAAAAAACATGACGTAGACAGCCAAAATGCCAAATTCGAGGTTTCAGAACTGTGGTCCACAAACCAATGGGTGAGATTACAGTGGCTATGTCCACTTCTTTAATACAGACTATGTTTGAGTCAAATGTGAGATAACCTTGATGACATTAACCTGACTTCACCAGGGTTATTTTCTCAGACTTTCGAACACTCCTTCCAGAGCTACAGAAAACAGAACAACACAGCTAAGATAGAAAATAATGTAAGTGTGCATTAGAGAGATTTAGATGGGTAAAACATTTGCAGGTTGTCAACCATTCAGAATGTTTGGGCTTAGACATTCAAATCTGAGCACGCTGGGATATCACATTGAGATGATTCTGATGCATATTTCACTTCACTAATAAGCTGGGATCTTCTTTAAATTATACCATATCTTTGTATTTCCTTCCCTCATTCTGTCTCATAAACAAAGAAAGAGAAACAGGAGTGATACCAACTCTGTTGGAGACTAAATGAATATAGGAAAAATGGGCTAGTAAAAAAACTAAAACGACAATTCAAGACTTCCATTAAATTAAACATGGGAGGAAGATTACATATTGTAAATCCACAGTTAAAGGTTCCATATTTACAAAATATTTAAAAATATACGCAGGTACTTTCACTGAATGTATACTCAGTAAGCCTAAGAGAAACCACATGTTAACTACTGTATTTTTGTTTGTATTACCATGTCTTGCAATGCAATTCCTTAATGCAATTCCATCCAAATTTCAACAGAATTTCCAGAAAATCTGCAAAAGAAAATGCAAAAGAATGTGCATTTTCATCCAATACTGTTATGTGAGTAATAGAACTTGGATGAACCGTGAAACAGTTGGTAGTCCTGATTTCACAGTTGGTTGCTTTTAAATCCCTGCAGAAGAAGATGACGTAATTAAAATGATTCCATTCAAAATTGTACCAATGTGAAAAGCATTTTACATTGCAGTATGCTTGTTTGTTCACAGGTGATTTTTGTCTGCTGCAATTATTTGTCTCTTCAGTTTAGGTTACATGCTTACATACTGAGCCAAGTGTAAACATTATTCAAACTTGCAGAATTTCCTCTCAGGTTTTTTCATGCACAAAAAGGAAATACATGTAAAAACAGCCATGTAAAAATTCACTTTTTCTCTGCAACATTTCTTACTGAATACATGCCAATGAATGGCATTCTCTGCAGAACACACATCACTCTGTGTGGCATTGATAGCCGGCAGTCCCTGCTTGTAAATCTTCATCAATGTTTAATGGAGCTTCTGATTGTTTGCTGAGCTCAGCAACAATTCCCACGGGGCAAGAGGTGTGAAAAGGAAAGATTTGTGACCTTATTGTTCAGTCGATCATTCGATCAAAATCACTAAGATGAAGGCAACACTGAATGCATCACAGTAACAGATTGTAAGTTTCTGCTTGATTGCTTCGATAGAACTTTTATGGTGACAATGTCTTGATGTAATTTATTATGAGGCACATTAGAACAATGGCTTTGCACACAACAAGGTCAAAAGGATTTGAGACAGTTGCAATGATAAAACATGACTCGGGGGGTAATGGAAGGAGAGCGCAAAGAAACGGGGAATGAGGTGGTTGATAGATCTACAGGGAGGAATAGCACACATTACAATGACGCCAATGAAACACTACTAGATTCATGTATCAGGCAAACCATAAATGAAGACATTTCAATGCCCTCTGTCACATCTTTTATCTGATGTCCTCTCTCTTTTAGTTTTTCTTTCTATCTCCAGCGATAGAACAATCTTCCTTGGTGTCTTGCAGTCATTTTCCAGTTTCTATGTATCATTTCATCTCTCTATCTACCCAGGCACTATTGCGACATATCAACTTTTCCCATTTTCATCTATTTTTTCATTCTTCCTCCCGACTCATATCTGTACCTCTTTCCTCATTCTTTGCAGTGATGTTTCTGCCTCCCTCATCATCTTTAATCTTTTCACTCTTTTTCTCTCATTAACACCATTATGCTCTCTCTCATGTGTGGCTTGCCCCCCATTTGCCCTTTACCTGTGGAAATCTATGCGGCATGCATCGTCCTACTGCATTACTGGATGAAAATGTTAATAATATTAGCCTCCTATCTATGCATGCCAATTGCCTTTGGGTGTTCCTTGCTTTATAATAACCCCCGCATTGATTCACAGACCACGACACGTGCTGTGAATTAAAGGCAGCTCACAAAGAGACTTCAAAGGCAGCAGTTTTTTTTTCCAAACAGGGACCTTTCTGTAATTAAGATTATTAAGGTATATTTTTTTCAAACAAAATACTTATATAGCACTTTTATGATGTACTGACTCAGAATTCAAGTTGTAGGCGAATGGTTGAAATTATTTCTACTTGCATTTCTATTGAATCAAAACTATCTCAGGAACTGCATGAGTTTTAGTCCGTATAGTTTGTCCTATTGCTTCTGTTGTGGACAATTTCATTCTGGCTTTATTTCTTTGTGAATAAGATGAGTGTAGTCCTGTTAGTGCCTCTGTTAGACTGGATTTAAATGCTAATGTCAACATGCTAACAACCACACAATGACAATGCTAACATGCCAATGGCTAACCATGATTGCCATCTTATATTACTGAAAGTTATAAGGATGAACAGATGTGTCTCTAAAACATTTTGTGCCAATCCATCCAGTAGATGTTAGCTATTTCACTAAGTCTAAACTTTGACAGTGTAGCTGTGGAGATTTTTTCCCATTAGCATTTGAAAACATAAACTTAAAGGATTTATGCATTGTTGATAAAAAAAGAACACATCAGACCCTATATCTGTAAAATATAATAGTAACACTGGTCCAAAGAAATATTGAGATCTTGCAGAGTTTACCATTTTTATTTTGTATGTGCCTTTACTCTGCTTTTTGAGGAATTGTTTAGATGTTGTTACAGGCAGTCATTATACAGTGACAGGATGAGAGCTCATGCATACAAATGACCATGCTGCTAAAGTTTATCTCTAAGCATGCAGACTCAGCAAATCTCAGAAATATCCATACCAAGTTAAGCTGCTTACAAAGTAAAGAAACCAAGACATCACAATGGATTTAACTGTGGTGAGCACAACATGCCATAGCTCAAAGGTTTATATGCAGTAAATATGTTTAATTGGTAATCAATTCAATTTGCAATTGTGTAATCAAACATGGGTTTGTTTCTCCTGGTGTATCTTTTCTATTTCACACTACATTTGTATTTGGTCTCAACGCCTTAACTGCTCTGTATTAAGAAACCTGCGGGAGACTCAACTTTGCAACAAAGACAATCTTAAACCCTTAACACCAATTATTGCGAATTCGCATCACTGCTCTTCCTTTCAGCCTGCAGCTAAGATAGCGTATGTATTCCCCCAATGCCTGTTTGTGCATATTGGATCTGGGAACCTTTTGCGAGCACTGGTTTCTCGTTTATACCCATTGTTGCTAATTTGCATCATTCCTATAATGTGCTGAATTTGTATCTTTTCTATGTTCTATGGACAAATTAATAATTTCCACTTAATTTAACAACAGCTTGAAAGCAACTGTTCTGAAAACAGAGATAATTTTTATTTTTTCAGGTAAGATACAAGTTACAAACATTACTGCAGGAATTGAATGCTGTTAAATAGGACTTTGGACAGAGCATGATAACCTCCATGAAATTGTTACTTTTTTATGACTATATTTTCACTCCGTCTCTCACCTAACTTACCTTTTGTATGACTTTTTCTTCACTCTCTGGGTTATTTTGTATCATTTTCTATCCCTGAGCCTAACTTTTGCTTTATGAAAATCACTCTCTGTCATTCTGCTTCTGTGACCTATATAATCGTTCCCTATTATTATTCTGCTGTGGACAATCTGAAATCATAATCATAGTTGCTTTAATGGGGGGATGCTATAAACAAATTGATGAAAATCAGCTTTGACAAGTCCAATCGAGCCATCTTTCCTCATTTGGGTCCACATAGACAGTAAACCTCACTCTAGAGCCTCTGAATCTGTTCTTGATAGGAGCGTCTCGCCCATCGTGTAATTAAGCTTCTAATATCATTTAATCTCTCACATTTGAAACTCATATCTACCAGCTGTCCCCACCCACCAGCACACCAATGGGGATTGGGTACAGTGCTTCCATTGTGGGAATGTTTATTAGTCTTCCTAATTGGCTGGTGATGGAATATCAAATTGGCCTTGTAGTAAATTTCATTTATAATAATGAAGTCATTGTTTTTCTTTCACTAGAGTAGATAGACAATATGGATAACATCAGAAATCACTGCCTATTAAATATATAGAACAGTATACAGGTAATGTATAGTATTCTAAACAACCTAATTTAGTAAAAAGTAAAAGTAAAATATTTCAATTTTTTTTCTTTAAAAAAAGGTTGAAATAAAGAAGGACAAAGAATTTATAATACAGAAATGTTGACCTTAGGAGAGCTCCAATCAGCTAATTACTGTATCTGAAAACACCTGCAAAAGTTTCCTGAGTCTTGAATCTCTCTGTTGGGTTCTGCTCCTGATGAAAAATATATTTTTTTCATAATGCACCTGTATTTAACCCCAACCATTTGGTGTCTGAGTTCTGAGAAAGTGACATTTATGTCCTGTACAGTGTCGTCAAGAATTCCCACAACTGAATGAAAAAAGTAGCAACCTTGACATCTACACTACTTCCTGTATCCCAAAATGCAGTGCATTGTGTTTTAAAGATGCAAATTATTACTGCTGAATGATTAATGTCTGATAATGATTCCTAATGGTCCGAAATCTTAATTTGCTGCTTATTTTATAGTCAATTATATGGAGTGTAGTTAATTAGGGACACTACGGAAAGGTAAATAAGTAAATTTACTCAAGTACTGTCCTTGAGGTACTTCTTATTACTACTTATTACTACTTATTTCATATTTTTATGTCACAGTGTTTTTATTTTATCCTACTTTACTCTTACATAGTCAAATATAGCTTTCACTCCGCTACATTTATTTTACGGATTAGTAACTAGTTACTTTGCAAATTCAGATTAATTATAAAAAAAATAATCAGCTGACAAATTAAGATGTATAAATTAAGCTACCCTGTAACATTATGACAGCTGCAACATTAAGCCATTCTGCATAATGTGTGCTTTTAATTTTAGTGTTTTAAAATACCCTGGAAATTTAATAACTAAAGTGTAGCAAGGAGAAGTACTGCATTTTAACGCTAAATTGGCCATACAACACAAAATGGTAAACAAGCTAGCTAGTCGTTGTGTTAAAATAACTTGTTGTTTTTTGTGTTGTGCTCGGTTGGAGCTGATGTGGTGAGCTAACTGTGTGATGTATATTCTGCTCTCATCCTGACAATAAACAGAAACACAGAAACGTCCACCAAACATAACGAAGAGTCAAGGGGTAAGCTAGCTTCCATGGTTGTTTGGCCAAATGCTGTTACATCAATTTCAACCAAAAGCTTATATTAGCTAATTTATGAAAACTTAACTGATATTACTGAATCATGTTCAGCATGTTATTCAGCTTGAATGTCACCAGACATGTTTGGTGTCACTCAACTGACTTTATCTTGGGAAATGAAGGGAAATTCAATGTGCAGCTTGTTTACACAGTGGCCACTGTTCAGCAAAAGTTAAGAAAAGTCAAAGCAAGTAAAGTTGTGCTTTAATGTCACAGAGGCAGCAACTGGAATTATTTGGCACCTTAAGCACCAAAACAGAGCTGGAGTTTATTGAAATGAAGTGGACGTTCCAGAGGCAAACACTGCAGATAGTTCAGATAGTGGCGTGGCACACTGCAGCAGGCTTTCTGAATGACAATCTTTGAATGCCCTTTCTCTCCGTGTGTATAAGTGTGTTGGCCTGCATTATTTATGTGCTGATTGTTGAGTCTGATACTGGCATGACCGCATTCGTGGTCATACATTTCCAGGGTCTTTGCCAGCAGTCATTGCTCGTTTTATTTTCCAAAACTCCATGAGCTCTGTCAGTGATCCAGCCCTTCTCTGCTGGGAAATACCATGGTAACGGTGCTGGCAAGAGCTGACCTCGGCTGTCGCAACAAACACATATGCACAAAGCACAAACACACATTGCTGCTGCCGCTAGAGTTCCCCACCAGAGTTGGGCGATTGACATATCCCCCATGGCCTCGGGGCCTCACTAGTCAGAACTGAGCAGTAATCAAAGCAGACACACAGGTCGAACTTTATTATCAACCACTCGATACCAGCTGCAGGAACAGCCACAGGTCCTCCAAAATACAGCATACAGGAAAGAGTTGCAAAATCAAAAACGGCTTTTCAGGGAAGCACATACATTGTGGCTTACCCTGGACCTGGAAAGCCAAATTGAAGCTTTGTACAGCTGATTACAAAGATGATAATTTTTCCTCTGGATGTTAAGTTGAAGTTGCAGGACTTTTGTGGTGCCGGTGTAGAGAACTGAAGCTGATGACCTGACAAAGGACTTGGGAATTTTTCAGGTAGGATTCAGCTCATTCCCCCTCAGCTTCAAACTATCTGTCATCCAGTAAGTTATTAAGTTGAATTTGTTCAGAAACTGTGTAGTTTGTCCACAAATCACAGCGTTGACTAAATCAATATGAATTCATTAACTGTATGAAACTCTGTTGATAGTTGTTGCTGTAATTGTTGAGAAAGACACAACTTTTCTGACATTGAAAGGCAAAATCAAGAATGTAGTCTTAGGAGTCTCTAACGTCATAAAAAGTATGATTTACTTTGAATCTGAATGGATCCTCAAAGGGAATCTCTGATGTGTTTCATATTATGAGTATGTTTTTGAAGCAGATACACGTAGTCACCTAGACAACAATTTGTACATTTTTGATCATTTCACAGTATTATGTGTATGAAATTGATTGCTTTTCCCATGGTGTGGAAAATAACTAATTTTACATCAGAATAGAACATATTGGATCCATACTGATTAAATTAAACATTACAGTCACTGTTTTAAACGCATTAGTCTGACTTGTAACTTTTCCCATTACATTTTGCCTATACTTGTTTTTATCGACATCATCAAAGGCTAGGAGGCATAAATGATGCATCTATTAAATGGTGCGTTTCATCATGAGAAATTGCAATTAAACATGAATATACATTTGAACACTTTGTAACCAGTTCCTCTGTGTGTGAAAATAAGATGTGAATTTCCCTTGAAAAATATCAGGATTTGAGCAGAGAATATCTCTGGATGTGGACAATTTCTAGGTCAGTCAATATTTGCAATTATGAACAACTTCCTAATCTGACCATGTGATGGCATCCAGACGTGCGATGAGGGATTATTCCACAGTCAATGAATAACCATAATTATTCTTACAAATTCACAATTTGATTCAGCAGTCACATTTACATTACAGTTAGAGGCCCACTCATATATTTAAATTCTCCAGAGTGACCAATAATGTGAGCAGGAAGTGTTGACAAGACTTTGTATCCCTCTTTTGTGGACAGCGAATAGTGAAATCCTTGTGATTTAGACACACGGTGCAGTGGTTGCAAGGATGAAAGGCAAATGATTCTTGTTCTGTGCTTCTTTTTTTGCTTAAGTTAGCATACCCACACAGACCACCTTAAATCAAATAAAAACCTTTATTTTGTAATGACGCTTCCCTGATTTATTTTAACTTATTAACTTTTTCAACCTGTGTGATAGACACAAAACCTGCACATATGAAACATGAATTTAATAAAGTAACTCTACCAGTTACATTGTTGATGTTATTACAGTATTATACCTGTATTTGAAGATGCAAAATATTTCAAATTCCTCTAATTAGTCAATTAATCGATTAGTTAAACGAAAGGATTTACTGATTTTCTCAGTTTTGTGTCATTTTAAACTGAATGTCTTTGGATTTTGGACTTTTGGATAAACAAAATAAGATATTTTGAAGCCATATGTTAGCTCGGCTATGTGGACCCAGTTAACAGCTAACATTACGCTAGGTTAGAGACTCACTTACCAAGTAACCAACTTTACTGTTTCAAGAGCAATACTAAACGTTTAAATGCACTCAGTTTCACAAACTCCCATGGGTGTTTGGATTGATAACAAATCAACAGTAGCTGGCCAGGACGCGTTGCTGGGTTAAAACAAAGCAACGCAGGTTTATGTTTTCCTGCCCTGACCCCGCTGGTTTTCCAGTATGTTATCAACTTTGAACCAGGAAATGAGTCCTATTTGGTGCACCTTAATCATTCAATTCTTCCTTCCTGTTGATCACATTAGCCTGTGCAGGGTGCCTAGATTTTTATATTTTCTCACTGACTTATATGGTGGTCATTGGCTGCAATTTAGGGTGCTATTTAGTTGCCCAAGTTAATAATTCAACCATAAAAGATCATTAAAATGCCTCAACTTCAGTAAATTCTAATTTGAGTGGTATTCCGCTCCACTAGAACACATTCAGAAACAACAAAAAAGCTTTCAATATTGACCATAGATCATTTTTAACACCCCTGTAAAAACTGTTGTATTCTCCCTCTGTCAACAGGCTTTCTGCATATTCAGTGTATGCACATTACCCTAAATCTGAGTCAAGAGTCAAACTCAGTGTGAGAGACTCAGCCGGACAAGAACAGAGACTTTAATTCTTCACCATTAGAGGCTGTGAAGACCAAGTGACTGGCTGACCCCACTGGTCTGTAGTGGTCCTACAATGGGGAAGACTGGGCAGAGTACAGTGGACTTAAACTCTCCAACAGAGGTCAAACAAGCAGTCCCCTTTGAGGACCTGGATCCTGTGGCACCCACTGTAGATGAAAATAAGAAAAAAGAAGAGCCGCCTGACAGGGGTAGTTGGAAGGGAAAGTTTGATTTTCTGCTGTCATGTGTGGGATACGCCATTGGCCTAGGAAATGTCTGGAGGTTCCCTTATCTGTGTGGCAAGAATGGTGGAGGTAAGTGCTATCGTGAGACTGAAAGAACCAAAAGACCTTCAGCCAGGTTAAAGTAATTTTGATAAAACACTTATCACTAAGAGGGGATATACTCTGATAAAACAACACTGTATCTGCTAAACCGTTGTGGCTTGTCCCACTGGCTTGATGGGCAGTATCATCTTAATGCCATGGCCTGCTCAGTAGTCCAGCCTTCATCCCTACTCCAGCTTCTCTAGTCTTACAGTTAGTTTCTAGTTATATCAGGAAACGTTTCACACCATTCTCTGACCTAGCGCACCTTTAAAGCATCCTCAAATCTTATCCTTATCCAAGTACTGAGCAGTTACTCTACAGCGTGACACGGCCTTACGTGGTATCTACTTAGGCTTACCTACAATGGCTGACCCAGCTGGCTTGAATGGCATTAATCAAGTAAAACAACCAAATAATCACCCTTAGCTAACAAACAGCAATGCATACACTTCTGTCTGCCACATCAGATTAGGTTAACAATATGTCAGGCTAATTAGCATGGCTATTGGGCCACCAAATAAACCAAACTAGGCCCCTTAGCTAACCAGCATGTTGCTGAGAGGCTGCTCCTGCACATCTGTCAGCCTCTTCTTGCCTCTGAATCTCTTCTACTATCATTTTTCTCCAAACTTATAACTAGCTTCTCTGAAACTGTTAGAATTGCCATACTATGTAAAAACTTCTACTTGGAAGCGCACCCTTTACAATCGCCTAACCACCATTTCCACTTCTTTCAAAGTGGGGGCTTTAACATCCATTGGGTGGTCTATTGACCCAACTCCTTGTCCCTATCTTTATCTGAATGCATCTTTTCTAAGTAAGCCTCTAACTCCCTCTTAGTCCCTTTTATAGTGGCAATTTTCTCCCGACTAAATAATACAGTAGCAAGCTCATATGGATCTGTATTTAAAAAGCTGCTTGTTCCTTTTTCTGTCTATCTTTCCAAAACCTTTCTGCTTTCTTTAAAGTTTCCAACCTATATAAGAGGTCAATCTGCAGCACGTTAATGCCCTCTCACATATCAATCTCCTGTTGCTGCCTTTGCTGCTGCTCCTTACTATTGCTAAAGAAAAGATAACCTTTTCTCTCAGAAACCCCAAACCTTTTCCACGCCATGTTCATAAATGAAATCTCCCATCTTCCTCTAAGTTCTTCTCACCTGATAGATCTGAATTAACAGTTCCCTATATGCCCTTCACCACCCCTCAATTCACTATGGGTCTCTGCTCATTACTCATCTATTTTCTTGGATGCCTCATGCCCTGCCGAACGGTGCAACCTTCTGTTTCCTCCTCAGTAGCAGAAACGCTGATATCCATCAAACTTCGGTTTCTTTGGTTTGTCACTGGACAATTATTCATTGAATTACTAAAACATGCATGTTTCACAGGTGATTTGACTCAAGTTGCCCTTTAAGAGTGAATTTTATAAGAATAACGTCCTTAGCAAATAATTAACATATAGAGGCTCTTTTTAATCAGTTGCTTTAGATTTTATTTAGGTTTCAAAAAGTCTCTATATTATGAGTTGTCAATCTAAGTTACATCACAGTTAAAATTAATTATTCAGATCTTTAAATATGGTAGTATTGCTGCTACAATTTACTGCTTGTAGTTTACAATATCTACAAACTCTACATCTTACCAAAAATACCAAATATTTTCTTTATCTACTTTGTGACCTTTCAGGGGCCTTTCTGATCCCATACTTCTTAACTCTGGTTTTTGCTGGGATACCTCTCTTCTTCCTGGAGACATCTCTGGGACAGTTCACCTCAGTGGGAGGGCTGGGGGTGTGGAAGCTCATCCCAATGATGAAAGGTAAGATGTGGATATAAGTGGAGAGATATTGATGTACAGCTGATGTTATATCATTTAAATTTACACATGTCATTTAGGCTACTGAAATGGTGTTCCTCAGTGGATGTGGATTCTGTGGTCAGGACAGTATGTCACCAAGAATATGCACAAAGTTACCTCTCAGATTTGATTTATTAGCATCAATTCTTGGGTGACAGACAATTCAAAATTTAACTTTACTGATATTTGAATGGGATCTTTTCAACAGTTTTTTACTCCATTTGATGGCAGGTCCCTTCTCCATACCATCACACCTGCTGCAGACTTACAAAAAATATTTAAGCTCAAATAACAATGATGTGAGGCAACCAAAGAGGCGCAGAAACACAACATTAAAAAACAAAACAAAAAGGAAATTAGTTTTGTTGACAACTTTTTTCATTTAAGTATTGTTTGCAGTTAGTGGTTTGTGGTGGCAATTATACCACTGCCTCCAAGCTCAGAGCTCAAGTGAAGCACATTTTTATCTCCTGCCAGCACAGACAGCAACAGTGATAGGGAGTGTGTTGTTGTGCCAACCAATGCTCGCAGCCAAGGGCAAGTAAACAACAGGAAATAGAAAAATACCAACGATGAAGATGATGATTAGAACTATAACATGATGCCATCTGCTCTGATGTTTTTTGCCCCTCACAATGTTATATTACATTTTACTTTGCAAGTTAGCTGACCTATAAAAAAATTGTCTGTGTCGCTTCCTTCTTCAGGTGTTGGCTTAGCTGCGGTGGTCCTGTCCTTCTGGCTCAACATCTACTATATTATCATCATTGCCTGGGCAATCTACTACTTATTCAACTCCTTTGGTTCGGTATGTTATATAATCAATCATTAGGGAGCAAACCTCAAGAAAAAATATTTTTTCTTTCAAGCTAAAAAGTCAAAAACTTGCTGGTTGGAGCTTCTTAAATGTGATGATTTGCTGTATTTGTTGGTTAGATAAACAAGCTGTTTAGATTATTTTCTACTCTCAGTTTTTGATAATTTATAGACAGCATAGAAGTCTTAAAGTGATTAATAGACAAAATGATCATGAATCATTGTTTACGGATTTACAACAATTCAGTATTAACTAGCTGACAAATGTAGCATAGCATTTAGCAGCAAAAAAGCAGATTCTTTTTAACTCTGAGAGCTAAAGGGAGAGTGAAGATTGAACTTGCCTTCATCAGGTGGACACAAACCATGCAAAAAATGCCTTTGTTGCTCTGTATCTGCTGCATATATAATGCCTACTCCTAGAATACCTTCTATTAAGGTGATATTATGTCAGGGTTGTGTTTACAGCTTATCACTTATCATTTATTGCATGTTCAATCAGAAAATGAAATCAGGAAAGTATTTTAAGACATAGATGGTAAACATAATCTTCATACTGTTTTTATACATGATTACTGAAAGCCCTGCCTTCAATACCTTATGTTCATAAAGTAATGTCTGTTTACCACCTCCACAAGGCCTTTCTTCCTCTGGCTCTGCTTTTCTCACGCCTTTTCAGTTTCTCTGCATGGCCACCCAGCTCAAAGAAGCCTGGTGGAAGAAATTTAAAGACTTAGCAGGCATTGTGCTCGATGCTCTTGTGGTGGGAAAAAGGAAGGAGAAGCAGGGATCAAAAAATAATATGGTTCATAGTGTTTTTATCTGAAGGCCAAATACAGGGAGGGTTCATTAAAATGGGGAACTGTGGATAGTCAATGATACACATAATTCTTTTTGTTGCTGTCAAAAAAAGCAGAAATGCATTTTGCTTGAATTAATAAAATGATACATTTGATAAATCCCACAACATTGTTTTGCACCCCAATTTTTTTTGTTACAAAACTGAAAAATATTTCAGCATATTTTTGTGCTTGTGAAGCCCATTTTGTTTATCCATATGTTTTACTGTGCAGGAGCTGCCTTGGCAAAGCTGTGATAACCCCTGGAACACAGAGAAATGTTTTTCCAACTACAGTCTGACAGACACCACCAACCTGACCAACGCTGTCACCGAGTTCTGGGAGTAAGTCAGCAAAATAGTTCCTACCGTAGAGTATGTGTGTGTCTGTGTACAGTATGCCCTGAACGAGAATGTGTAAATATGTGCTGAACCTATTTCTGGAAGCTATTTGTGCTTATCTGTGTCTGAATTCAGTCTCTGTGTGTATGTGTGTGTGTTCTTGTAGGCGTAACATGCATCAGCTATCTAGTGGTCTGGAGGAACCAGGAGAGCTACGCTGGCCTTTAGTGGGCACTCTAGCACTGGCCTGGATCCTTGTCTATTTCTCAATCTGGAAAGGGGTGGAGTGGACGGGGAAGGTCAGACTATGTGTTCAAGTTTCTCTTTGTTCTTTCCCTTTCTTTGCTCTTCTTTCCCTCTGCTCTTCCATTCTGTTAACTTACTGCTCTCTCTGTGGCCTCAAACTGATTCTGCCACATCATGCAGTCCACTTTATCTGCCTCTTTCTCTCCCTTTTGCATATTTTAAGTTTTAATCATGCACACAGGACAAGACACAGAGCTGCTCAGGAGGCAAAATGTATGTTGTTGTTGGATGAGTCTACTCTTGATTGGTGGAGACACTTAAAGAAAAAAAATGCAGTTCTTTCAGTTCACCGCTTTGGACGAGGCTGACATACTTGAACTATTAAATACATATATAGCATGTTGTAACTGTATTGTGAGCATGTTAGCATGCTGATGTTAACATTTTGCTGAAAGCACAGTTGTGCCTAAGTACAGACCAGAGGCATTATCGCTATATACAGTAGTCTTCTGGTTTCTATGACGAGCAGTTAGAGGTTTATCTGTCAGTTATTTGGTCCATTAATCTATTAAGCCCACCCCAAAAGCTGACATGAGTAACTTGCTTTTGGTAGGTGTGTCTTGTCATTTGGGCCACTCCTGTAGGGCCGGAAAATGCAATCCGTCTTAATGAGATACGTGTTACTGGACATTTGTCCTTTTCCGTTGTTTGGTTGCCTATTGTGTGAATATCAATCACAAAACACATTGGCATGAGTCATAGCTCACAGCTCAGTTGTACATTATTAATCATTGCTCAGGCTATTGATCCATTGAGCCCAAAATTCACATTGGCATCAATAACTATATGATAGTTTCAAATCAAGTTGTTATGCCATTTGAGCCCACTTAGGGCAAACAATAACAATAATGATCTATTTTTTTTTTCAATAACAACATAACAAATAATCAATATATATTCAATACAATATTTGATTTTATTCACTTGAATCATACACAAATTAGTACTTAGTTTTTTATTAAGATGTTGATTTTAAAAGACTGAAAAATAGGTTTTACTTAATTTTACTCATGCATATTTGTTGTCAAAGATTATATCATAATTGTTTTGAATGTTCTATCTCAGATTTGTGAAATAATCCACTGTTTGGATTATTGGACTGAGTGTTGACCATAAAGAAGAGTTTAAACCACAAATAATCAGGTTTCTTCAACTTTCACTCAGGAACATAAATCATCCTTTGAACTCAAAAGAAATAACAATGGTATAAATATAATGATATATATTGTGATAATTATCGATGTTGCAAGATATTAAACTTTTTATCGTGATATAATTTTTGGCCATATCCAGCCCTAAGCCTATTACACACTAAAATATGAACTTTATTAATAATTTACTTTAGTTGATACAGATCTTTGAGTCTTTGACAGATGCTAAATAATTTATATGTGCAAGGTTACACTGGTTTGAATGATGGATAATTAAGTGTTGAATGGACATAATTAATACCCCTGCTATTTTCCTCCTTGGCTATTTGCGTATTACTATTTATTGATATCATTGTTGTGCTGATGAGCATCTAATGAGCAACGGTTGTTGAAGCCCATCCCTTTCCATTGCTTATTTGTATTCACTGCAAATTGCATTGAAAAGTGTGGTGGCTGTTTGAATGCGTCTGTCTTAATTCTCTCTTTTTTACATTGTCTTTATGTCTCGATTGTGATCCCACATACTTGTGAGTGTCATCTGCATGGGACCTGAGAAGGAGCTTCTGATGCTCAGTGGTGTTATATAAATCTCTCCATCTCTGTTTAGAGTGTCACATTATGAGTTCACATCAAAATGGGGCTTAGACAGTGTGTTAATTAGCTACATAGAATCGAGCAACAACCTAAAATAGATTTTAATTCTGTTTGGTTTTTTTATTCAACAGGGAAATGTCTTAGTATGTATTTATTCTTCTCAGAGGGTGACTGTTTATATCTGCTGTCACACTGCTGCCCACACCCCAGCTCTCTTTCAACATTTCACTCAGGTGGAGGAATAGAAACGGTTTCAGAAGTGATTATTTCATCCCAAACTGCTGGATGATAGGAAAAAGAGTAAGAAAAAAAGAAATAAAATCACTGTGCCTGCTGCCTGGGATTTTTAAATCACAGCAAGCTGAAGCGATGTATGTGAGCAGAAACACATTTACACATTCAGTGCCAGTGATAATTGGATTTTAATGTGTGTGAGAAAAATGAATTCCCTCGAGGCCCTGGCCTTGACGGACATTACCAATTAAGCATAATCATTATGCTACAGAACTACTGGCCACATTCTAAAGGCTCCGGCAAAATCTTCAGGCAACGAGAAGCAATGGAAATATTCTAGTAGCAAGTAGAGACATTTTTCATTCTGTTCACTGTGGCAACAAGCATTTTTGCAGTTCTTTTTGACTTATTAGTTATTTGAGAGACACGCTTTGGGTTGTTTGCAACTCTAATTAACTTGAAAAAAATCCAAGCCCATTTTAACACAGACTTTCTTCCATTTTTTATTCTATAGTAAATAAAATATGGTGTTTTGGCTTTGACAGAATAGAAATCTATGTTTATGTTAAATACTCAAAAATAAGTGGTTCTCTCTCTTTTTCTCTCAGGTTGTGTACTTCTCAGCCACCTATCCCTACTTCATGCTGTTCATCCTGTTCTTTCGTGGGATTACTCTGCCTGGGGCCATAGATGGGATCCGCTTCTACATTACCCCAGACTTCCAAAAGCTTGCCCGGTCTGAGGTAGACAGTTTGCACATAACCAATCACACAAGCATGTTCATAGACAAAACAGACATTAATATGGGCACACATGTGTTATCTGACAGGTGTGGCTGGATGCAGCAACTCAAATCTTTTTTTCCTACGGATTGGGCCTGGGCTCTCTCATCGCCCTGGGAAGCTACAACAGTTACAACAATGATGTATACAAGTAGGAACATACAGTCACAAGCTTGGTACATCCTGTGTGATTTAGTTGAAGGTCTTGTCTTCTTTCATCCTAACTGTTCTTTCTCGTCAGGGACTCCATTATAGTGTGCTGCATCAACTCCTGCACCAGCATGTTTGCTGGCTTTGTCATCTTCTCAATTGTAGGCTTCATGTCCTATATCACTAAAAAACCTGTCCAGGAATTAGCGGCATCAGGTACAGTACCGTATTGACTTGTTTGGAATAGTAAAACAACAGGATGCCTTAAAATAATTGCTGTGTATCTTCCAGCTAGACATAAGTTAGAAAATGTTACAGTAGCGATACCACCTCCTAAGGTAGTTGAGAATGACCAAGCTAAGATCCTGTGGGACTTCAAGATCCAGACTGACAAACTGGTGATGGCTAACCAACCAGACATCATGTTGATCGACAAACGGAGGCAGTAGTGATAGATGTGGCAAAAAGAAGAAAGAACACAAGAAGCTTGAGAAATACCAAGGGCTGAAAGATGAGCTAGAAAAGATGTGGAAAGTACGAGCAACAGTGGTGCCAGTGGTAATCGGAGCACTGGGGGCTGTGACCCCCAAACTGGGAGAGTGGCTACAGCAGATTCCAGGTAAAACATCAGAGGTCTTTGTCCAGAAGAGTGCAGTCCTAGGAACAGCTAAGATACTGCGCAGAACCCTCAAACTCCCAGGCCTCTGGTAGAGGACCCGAGCTTGAGGATGACACATACCACCCCGCAAGGGGTGAGAGGGGAATTTTTTTTATATATATAAACATTCATATATATACACAAAATGTGTCAAGGTTTGGTGAATGCAGGAGGGAGCCCAAATGCAAGACAATGGAGAGCGGACATATAGTTCAGGGGATTTTAAAACTCACTAGTAGTACAGCAATAGCAGAACACTCATCATATGATACAACAGAGCATATACACACAGAAACACCAAACATATATACACACCAGGGACTAGGCAACACAGGTGAGAGGGATAAAGACTAACAAGACAGGCAGGCAGAGAGACAGCAGGGGAAAACAGAGAGACAGGCAGGCAGGCAGAGGGCTTTTGGAGTAACAGACAGAATACAGGTTACTCAACACCCATTACAGATATTAACACAGAACTAAACCTAAGATACAGGACAGGAAACACAGACTGAAACACCGCAATGCAGGGTACAAACAAACCCAGGGACAACAGACTGAGACTAACAGGTTACAAAAAGAACCACACAGAACTCCACAAGACACAAACAGACAGGACCAAACCTAAATGCAAACACATACCAAAAAGACTGGATACAAGACAACAAACATACAGGACTGAATCCCAAAACCCAACATACTATAAAACAGATACTGAACTGATCAAAAAATAATAACTCACAGAGAGCAAAACTAAGCAAAGCCGACAGGCAGAATGTGACAAAAAATTACTGCTATACTGTATTATTAGGGCCATAGCATGAAAGATGTGAGGATCCAATTGAAATGCAAGGAATAACAATTTGACATAATGAATCCCATTTTTGGTGGCCTAAACATGCTTGAAAACTCATGAAACCCTGCACAAAATTCAAGCACAGTACAAATTTACTTGTCATATGGTTTTCGTGCATGGGCGTAGCGAAATGGCTCGCTGGCACCCCTAAAGAGCAAGTTTTTTGATATACAGACCTACAAAAAAGCCTCTGGGAGGGGTTCCCTGAACCCACAAGGAAGTTTTAATGGTATGTTTTGACATTTTATAGATTCCATATTTTAATAAACGTTTCCTAGAGAATTAATCCGATCAACTTCAAAGTTTCACTTTACAGTGTAAAGGCATTCATGATGAAAAGATGTCAGTCTCTTTCTGTCCTGATGGTAATAGAAATCATGCCTTTTAAAGGCATGTAGTCATAGTGATTATTTTCTGATCCCTACAGTATTTCAAGCATAACATATAGATACAGCATTAGAAACAGCTGGCAAAGGTTCTTAAAACTTGAGACAGGTTTTTGTATTTAACCCTTTCATAGAACAAGCCTTCTCAGACAAACTGGCAAGCTTTCACTCCTTTGCTGCACATTTAAGTTAACTTATTTAGCAGCCTTGGAAATGTCCTCAAATGCCTCAAATGTTGGAGGCAGACTGAACCAATGTGACTCAAATTCAAAAACAAAAACAAAGTAACAAAGTAAATAGTATGGTGCTGTTTGTGTCCTGTTTTTTATGTTTTCCTATGTAAATATGTTCATGCTCATAAAATTCAGCAGGATACAGTATAATATCATAAGATAAAGCATATAAATGGTGTGTCTTCTGTGTGATATTTAGGTCCAGGTCTGGCGTTTTTAGCTTATCCTCAAGCCGTAACCCAGCTGCCCATGTCCTCTCTGTGGGCCATCCTCTTCTTCTCCATGCTGCTGATGCTGGGCCTGGACAGTCAGGTACAAAGAGCGTACACTTTAACTGTTGCTGAAAAGATTATATTATTTTTTAGATTTTTGTCTCACCCTTTGTTCGTAATTGTCCATATAGGCATTCATCACTCTGAAGCACCAACAACAGCTAATAAATAATTCAAGTAAAATATTCATTAACAATGTTTATGATCCTAGTGTCATATTAACGAAAAAAATAAAAACCCAGCAGATGCTACTGTGCCAACTGCTCACCAGAAAGAAAACTTTCATATACACTCACCCACTGATGGCATGTATCTTGCACACTTTGACATGCGGGCTGAGGAAAGCTGGAGATTGAATCGCTGATCTTCTGATTAGTGGGCAACCCGCTCTACCTCATAGCCACCCCAAGACATTTTCATGCTGTCACAATAGGCAGTGTTCGACTTAATACCTCAATACCTCAATGAGCACTAGAAAGCACACCACATGCATGAATTGCCACATTGTTCTTAAGTTGATGACTTGGTGGCCTGTGCATTTGAACCCTGGACCTTTGTATCCCCAGAGAAGGTGACTTACTAACTGTGCCAGTGAGGAGACATGCTGCTGAACCTTATTAGTGAAGGCTTTTGGTTCTGTATTCAGCTTGAAATATATACTGGCAGACACTACTCAGGACTGAAAAGGGTACTACACACTTTACAAACTTTTATTGTCCTCAATTAACCATTAAGATTAATAATAAGATATAAATAATAAGATTAAATGGATTTGAGCATTGGTCAAACATAAGATATGAAAGCACAGGACCCAAAATACACCATTATCTATCAGAAAGTATCAGTTATCTGTAAAGGAATCAAAATGTTTTAGAGGTTTACACAACATACTTTATACACATCATTTAAGCATGCTGTATGTGTGAACCTCTCTCTCTCTCTTTCTGACGCTTCATTGTGTCTTCCTCCTTCCAAAACTAAACCAACGCACTTCGACTCAAGTGTGTTTATCAGAGCTCTTTAGCCCACCCCACATCTCTGCTTGATGCTAGCGGCTCCAGGCTACATTAGCCACTGCTAACAAATCACCTTAATATCTTTCTGAACTGTCAGTGGTTGTATTGCATTGTGGGTAAAGTAGGCAGCAGTATTTAGGAATGCATAGAATAAAAAAGACAGTATCTCTGGTTCTGCTCCATCTTTTGTTTTAACTGCCCATTGTCTAGCAATGTTATAGGAGTGCAATGCTAAAACAGTGCAGTGCGCTGTTAATATAAATCTGCAGTCCAGTTTGACCCATGTCTGTTAATCATGTTATTTATTAGTTCTGCACAGTTGAAGGCTTCATCACAGCACTGATGGATGAATATCCACTGGTGCTGAGGAAGAGGAAGAAGGTGTTCATCCTCATTGTCTGCTTCATCTCCTTCATCATTGGCTTCTCCAACATCACACAGGTATAGTTGTGTGCACCTCTATCATTAAATCATTAAATGCCCTCTATCATTAAAAGGTGTGTGTTTAGAGGACCTAACCGTTTAGTTCTGTTTTTACTATCACTGCGTGTATGTGTGTAGGTATGACAAAGTATTATAAGGTGCTGGTCTTAAAACCTAATACAGATATGAATATTTGCAAATGTTTCTAACATTAGAGAAAAGAGCCTCCTCCTGCATTATACATAATGCCTAAGCGATCTTGCAACATCCTGCGATCCTGCGTTGTACATTCATCCTGCATATTTTATTCAATAAAGAGAGGGATATCAATATTCAGCCTCTGAAGCAGATAGGTGTGTCTGTGTTGAAATCTCCCAGGGTGGTCTGTACGTGTTCAAGCTGTTTGATTACTACTCCGCCAGTGGGATGTGTCTTCTCTTCCTCGTCTTCTTCGAAACTGTTTCCATATCCTGGTTTTATGGTAGGAAATCTAACTAATGCTGTCTGTGCTTTGACTGTTGTAAACACTGTGAAATCAAATGTAACCACAGCTGTAAAAAGTTGAGACAGTCTGGACAGAAAGGACTATAGTGTCCCAAGTCACTAAATTAATGAGTTATGTAGATTTGCTATACAGCTGTCCAACAGGAAATTACATTAATCTGCCCACTTTCTGATAAGAATTCCTGTCCAATCAGCTTTCCTCTCTTTGACCCCACAGGCTTTCTTGTAGCTATGATCTCCACATTAACACACACGCGTCTTCTTTGTCCTCCTCTCTTTACACCACAGGAGCTGAAAGGTTTTATAAGAACATTGAGGACATGGTCGGCTATAGGCCATGTGGCTGGTGGAAGCTCTGCTGGATGTTCTTTACTCCCATGATCTGCCTGGTAGGCGGGGAATGATTATTGATTTAACCCTCCATAATATGTGATTTTCAAAGTCGAACTATACCTTGTGCTTCCTTCCCCCTCATGGAGATCTTTCAACCCATCTAGCTACAGCAGGTGCCAATAGGTAGAGAATTGATGACATTGCATTAGTTGTTGTATTGGTTTCCTCTGTGGTAATTTGTACTTTAGGTTGTGGACTAGGCCCTCAGGGAAATCATAGCAATATCTCTGTCTACAATAAGGTGACTGTATTGATAAATTAATTGTACTGTAAGGGAGCAATTGCCTATCGATGGAAATTAAGGGCTGCTTACTCCCTCGAAGCACTGATTTGATGATGTTCAAGTTTGGTTGAAAAGTGAACACATTTAGCTGGTTGGTCCACCACATAGATCTTGAAATATCTTGCCGTAACATTTGGTACACACATTTATGCCCCCATCACCAGGTTTTAAATGGTTGTTTAAGAGCTGATACCTGAAAAACGAATGATATTCAGCCCCAGCAAATGTTAGCCATTAGCAGTCTAACACACTAAAGTAGAGATTGTCCCAGTAATAATTTTACTTGCTAACCTATATATCAGCATCATAGCATTGTTATTGTGAGCATGTTAGTATGCCAGCATTAGCATCTAGCTCAAAGCACCACTGTGCCTAACCAGTCTCACTATAGTGTCATTGTTAACTGCAAGCGTTCACAAGCATGGCTGTAGACTCTTCTTAAGACATCAAGGTTACAAATAACTGTTGTGGCTGTTTAAGTGTGATACAAGTCCATAAAATAATCTAAAAGCAGCTTGTCAAACAAGGCTTTTATAATAACTTGCTTGCTTATCTCATTCTGTAGCCTCTTAAAATCTGATTTTATAACATAATTGTGTATTTTAGGGGGTGTTTACCTTCAGTGCCATTGAGATGACACCTCTGACCTTGGGGAAGTATGTGTACCCGCTGTGGGGCCAAGTGATCGGCTGGTTCATGGCTTTGTCTTCCATGATACTGGTCCCGGGATATGTCATCTACATGTTTTGCACCACCAAGGGCAGCATCAAACAGGTACAAACCTCCATATACATCTCACTGTTTTCTCTGTTTTTAATGTCTATTCCCTGAGCTATGTACCATGATACTGCTATGTGGAACTGGTGATGAGGGAGTAATGGACACAGAACACAAAATAAATAGTACAGGCAAGAATTGAGAGATATGGTGCAGGAAGGCAGGAGTTATTTGGACTGCATTCACTATGAAATTGCAACACTATGAAAAAAATGGGTTTGGCTTGAAGCCAACATCATCCTAGTTTTAGGTAGGAATGTATGTAAGATGGCTACTGTATATGTTTGTGTCCCACAAAACAAACATTTTGTTGATTTTACGTTTTTCTAAGAAATCTATGAAGCTTATAAACCTAGTTTGAAACATTTTTTCTCTGCTTTTAATTGAATTAAAATATGTAACAGCTAAACATTTTTGTTTACTTTTTGTTATTTATTAGTACGTTTTGACCCACCTAACTTAAATCTCAGAACTCACCTTCAAGAATAACTGTTTAGCATTTAATACTAATCTGAGACTGATGTAAATCTCTTTACTTGACCAGCGTTGGCGGAAGATGACAACTTCCCAGGAGGATGAAAAGTCATCGGGGCATGAAGAATTTACACACACAGGGAGCGTGGGCGATGCTCCTGTCTAGCCATGATTGTTCAGGTCGAAATAATCTGACCAATTTCCCCTGTCTGCCAGGGCTTAGTGTGGTCAACATTGAAATTTGACAATTGGACAGATCGAGTCTTGTAAAGGATTTCACATTGTTGTCTTCCATTTTAAATTGTGCTGAAAATTCTGACTAGCAAATAAAGAAGATGAAATGTTTTGTCCACAAATTGAATACTATAGCACAGCAGTGAACCTGTGTACATATACCACACATATACCATTAATGTACGTCTTCATTCTACTTGTAAATTGTCTCTACCATTCGATAAACTCACTCTTGTTTATAAGCCACAAATGTAATAATTGTTGTTGTACAGAAGAATTAACAAACGGTAAAACTTGATTCTAAGCATAAAAAGTATCAAAGATTATTTGCTAGTGGTAGCTTAAAGAACCAACCAACCAGCCACTGTGATATTTTTGTCCTGCAATAAATTTGTGGGCCATGGCGTTATATTTATTGTGTTTGCTGATCCAGACCTCAAAAATCAAAACAAAAAGAAAGCATTTGTGACTATAATATGAATGTAATTGAAAAAGTTGAATAGGCTATTCACCATAGACAGTTTGTCCATTAACACAGCTTTGAGAGTTTTAAAGTATGTTGTGTAATCTCAAGAATTAGCCTTCACGGCAGTTTGTTTGATTAAAATATTAGAAAAATGTAAATATAACTGTGTCCCCATAATATGTATATGTATATGTTTTTAAAAAAAAGAGATGTTTCATAAGGAAGCACGAGAAAACGTTCTGTTTGGTCAGTTTGGGGATTTTGTCAGTTTGATATGTATGAAGGATTTACCCTGACTTTACTCCACTTTTTCATGTCAGTGAAAACTAAATAAACTGAACCTGCTAACTCCATTCTCCGCCAGCATCTTGCAACATCTAGTGTTTGGTAGAAGAAGAAGAATGCTTACTAAAAACGTTGGTTATTTTTATATGGTATAAATTAATTAAATTATTATATATTACATATTACTGAAAAGTAGTCCATTACACAACTGAGATAGATTGAAAAGTGATGCAATATATCATGCAATAACAGAATTTTTGTGGCCACTTGGGGGCAGAAGAAACAAACTGTAAACAAAACATATTATATCCTATTTTAGATTATTCTTTTGGCTCTGGTTTGCGCTCCATCAGCTGCTGAGGGAAACAGCTGTCTCTCTAGCTGCTAAATATGTCTGTCTACTGTTTGGTGCTGGGCAGGTTGTGTCCAGTGTTTTTTCATTATTGAAAGCAGCTGCCTTATACTGATGTTTACCAAAACATTAAACTTGCCAGAAAACCAAAACTATGATCTAAAAGGCACTAAAACAGTTTACAGAGCTGAGTTGGGTGATGATTCTTGGTGGGTTTGTTATAACAAGCAACAATTTCACATAAAAGTAGTCATGTGATTCTTTGTTAATTAAAAAAAATATTAAAGCCATTTTAATTATTTGCCAAGTAGCTACTGTATGTGTATGAGTGACTGTACTTTTTAAAAACAAAATCATGTTTCAAATATTTACTTGTTGTTCATACGGTATATTTTGATTAAACTTTCTAAAATTAAAATGTTAGCATCTTGATGTAATGCAGTGTTGTGTAACATATTTGATAATGAATAATATTTCAACATCATGTAAAAAAAACATTGACTGATGGTGAGTTTTGACCTGAAGAATCAAGCCCTTAAATCCAAGAACCAAAGCAAACCATTGTGGTGAATAGACTTAAATCATCTTTAATAGCATGTTGATATACTGCAAAGACAGGTAGAGAGGGATTCAAAGCCAACTGAGGGAGGTGATGGATCGTATCTGTTACACCCACCTGTTTTACCCTAAATAGTTTATCCATTTTTAGTGACTTTTTTTTAAAACTAGTATGAGCAAACACAGTGTTGAAGAGCCAGACAAGATCCACGCGTCATTCATGAAGCAGTGCACTGGTATGACAGAGCCCTTTTTAAAAAAGTTTCTTTAAGAAAGTTAGCCTCTAATGCGCTTTCATATCATATGCTGCAGTCTCAAAATGCTACATTGGTTTCCTTTCAAACATGAAGTCATGATTTTCAGTGTGCCCCTTATTCATGTTTATTGCACACACAGTACGCCTATCTCCCCAAATGCTTAAACACATTGTCAAGTAGGAAAAACTGTGCAACCATAAACAAAGGGTAGTGAAACACGGGGAAACAAAAAATGGCCTTGGTTTGGCAAAATAGAGGCCTCACATATGGCACTGTAAATCCATTTTCTGTTTGATGGGGTGTTTGCTGTCTTAAATAATATTTTTTTTGCCACAGTTCCACCACAAACGTTTACAGCATAAAGTACTTGGTCATCTTCATTTCCCACTAGTGCGCTCACAGCGACTTCAGTCATGCACAAACAATTCCAAGACTTTGGTAGTCAGAGTTCAATAGGCCTCCAAAATGATGTCATGCATGAGAAAAGAATCCTTTTATATCTAAATGTTGATTTAAACAAATACATGAACAATCATACAATAATCATCCATCACTGTTAAATATTAAGTAGCTGAACTTTTGATTCTGTGTGCTAAAATATATCACCTTCAAAAGTTTATTTTTAACCAGTAAAAGTTTTTTTATTTTTATTTTATCACAATAGGTCTTTTTCTTAAGCTAATTTTAAAAGCATTAACTCGTCTCATTGTGTTTTGAAATAATAACAAAAACATTTCCTGGGATGAAGAGAGGTCAGATGTGTTTACGGGAGAGTTAGGATGCTACCTTGAGAAGGTTGCGCGGACACACATGCACACAGACACATGCACGCGGACACACACGCACACACACTTGCCATCTCTGCCAGCCAGAACAACAAACTGTTTTTCTGCAACCTCCGTCCTTCCACTGGGTGAAATTGTGAGTGGAAAAGGACAGGAAGATGAGATAGAGACCTCCCAGCAGTGTCTCTGTGATTATAAATCAACAAATCAGACAGATGGGGGTCAGAGTGGAGCAGAGTTAACATCTATTCCACAGTACCTGGTAGGGGGGGAGGTGTGTGTGTGTGTGTGTGTGTGTGGAGGGGGGGGTGCTTATGTTTAAAAGATGGATGCATTCAGGCTGGACCAGTTGCTGGCCTATCAGAATGAAGGACACATGACAGGGCGACAGCATTTTGAAGGGGCTAAAGGTAGCTTGCTTGTCCTTTCCGACACTGCTTGAATGTGGTATTTACAATCTAGGCTGGGGTGAAAGAGATCAGATAATGCATTCTTTTTTGTCCCATTCTTATTTAAAGCAGGGTAGCCAACAGCACAAACAATACCATTAATGCCAGCATTTGCAACATAAGCTGTGTGTGCCTCTGTAGTTTTGCCTTTTTCAAAATGTCAGACTGAAAGGTTAGGAGGGAAAAGAAAATCAGTCACAAGGAGCTGAAACCAAACCTGGGAGTTGTACCGACATAAAGAGACAGTGTCTGGATGTTTTGTGGGTGGACTAGGTCCTGCATTTATCCACCCACGGGAAAAAACACACATAAAAGGTGGAATATGCTCTATGCAAATCAAAACATACACAGATCTTGACATTTAACAGTTGTAGCAGAGGCGTCTTCATGGAAATTTCATACACAACAGATGACAGCACAGTGCGTTGTACATATATATTACATGTGAATGCGTTGTCATTTTTAGAAAAGTCCAAGAGCAGTTTCGGCAGCTCAAACAATTTCAAAAAGAGACAAACCTTCCCTCCCTATCAGCAGATAAATGTGGCACAAACACCTGTGAAGCGTTAACAATATTAAACATGAAGAGTAAAATACAAACAACCATCAACTGGACCATCTTGGGCTGACTTTTTGGTTTGGCAGCAATCCGTGTGATTGGTTGCCTTTGTTTCCATGTCATCCTTCACTGTGGAGTGATCTATGGATAGTGACAACAGGGTGAGAGTGTTTTCGGATGATAGAGAGCCACAACAGAACAGAGGAGTAGATGATACTCAACACAGTTTATTGGTGGATGTCGTTTTTTTTGTTTTTTGTTTTGATCCGGTGGAAAAGAGAACAAGAGAGAAGGCTCTCCATCACATAAATAAATCAGCAACAGTGCAAACGGGGAGATAGGTTTTTATGAAATATCAGTTTTGTTATTCCTTTTTTTCGTGTGTGTGTGCTCCTTGAGGGAAAAGCGTGAAAGGACTATTTTTTTTTTCAAAGCAAAGGAGTTTTTTGTTTTTTTTCTTCTAGCCCTAGCGTTTAGTCAAGTGCAAAGAAGTCAGTGTGTAGTGGAGGCATTATGTATTTTGGCACATGTTTTCTGTAAGTGTCAACTATGCACGCACACGCACATACAGCACTGTAGGCATGAGGTTTGGGATGATAAAAGCGAACAGAAGCTGAAGGTCCTTGGAGTGAATCCATCCGTCACAATCCAAAAAAAGTTTGAGGGATTCATGTGTTTCTGTTGTTGTTGTGATTGTTGTTGTTGTTGGTGCTGACTTCTGGAACTACAAGGAATCCATCCAGAAACTGAATATTTGTGTTTTCTCTAGCAAGAGTTAAAACTGACAAAAAGTTATCGAAATTTGTTAAAACTACATAATATTTCAAAATACATGTGGAATCAAGTAAAACTTTATATATGCACTTTATGTCTCTGTATATCTTTTAAAACCTTAATTTTTTCTCTTAGTTTATTTTTTCCTTATATATATGCATATAAGTGAGATTTCATTTTTTTTATTATAGCTCTTTCATCTGTATGTATATATATATATATATGTACATTATGTACTTTTAAATGGGTAGGGAAGGGGTGGGGTTTGTGTGGAAGTGTGTGTGTGTGTGTTCAGGGAAAGAATACTAATTCATCTATTTACACCATGCTCCGAGAGCCACTTGGGGTCCGGTGTAGACTGAGGCGGGGGTCAGGGGGTATATACTGATGCGGGTGGTTGTAAGGCGGAGGTGGAGGAGGCAGCGGGGGCTGGTGGCCGTCGTTGCTGTGGGAGTTGTCTGGCGAGCGGACCGGAGTGGACATGGCTGACTGACTGAGCTGGTGGTGGCTGTGGTGGTGGTGCTGGTAGTGGTGGTGAGTGGGCGTTTGGCTGAGGAAGGCCTCCACACGTCCATGGCCGGTGTTGTCAAGCATGATGACCTTGACGATCTGCTGACACTGGATGAGTGTCTCGGGCCGCAGATCAGCCATGCTGACGGCGGGCTGGTGGTGCTGCTGGAGGTGGAGGTGGTGGGCAGGGGTACTTGCTGCTGACTGCAGCTGTGGGTGCTGAGGTGGAGGCGCTGGCCCTTGGGTTAGCCCCTGGGGCAGCCCCTGAAGCCCCTGCTGGAAAAGCAGCTCCCCCCCCGGTGGTTAAGAAGGGCCACGCTCTCGGCACTCCGAGCCGTGCTGCTGCTGAGCTGGTACGTCTGAAGCCTGTTGTGAATTGACACCTAGTTTAGAAAACAGCCAAGAGAACAGCATCAAATGTTATAAAACTGGTTCCTCCTCTACAATCCGTCAAGCCCTCTTTTTGTTTTTTTTTGGGGGGGGGGGGTGGTGAACGCACAGCACACACACACACAGGGCATGCGTGGGGGCTTAGGTGTTGGAGGTCAGTGGAGGTGTAAAATCATTGTGACTACTGCACACTCCCCTCCCTCCACCCCTACAGTGACTGGGAACAGTGTGGATTGGATGCTGGGAACACCAGTATGTGACTGGGGTCAGCAGGAGGACAGTGGTGGGTAATGGGGGTAAGAAATTTGGTGCGACGCTACAGAAGGGGCCCGGTGGTTCCAAAGGGGACACTGAGGGCCCCTGTGTCTCCCTTCCAAACCACTGTGTGGCGCTATGGGGACAGCGGACACGAGGAGATTTGGGGGGGGTTGGGGTAACCAAAACATAGACGGAGGTCATTACGAAGAAGAGGGAGAGGTGGAAGAAGAGGAGGAGAGGAGGTGAGCAGGCTGACAACCACAGACGTCCACAGGCAACACTCATCAGAATGCAAACCTCCATATATCACATTTATTTCAACTCACAATTTTCTCTATAGTTTCCTACCCTCAAAGTGGGTTTTCTGCTACAGTATGTTCTTGTATTATATCCTTCCTTGAATTCTATTTATGAAGCCTATTTTGGGAAACATGTCACGTTTCCAAGTCACCTTACACTGCCTTTCTCAGAAAGCATATGCCAAACAAAACAAAAATATAGGGAGGATCATCAAAATTCATGGAAATGAAATGCATATTATGTGTAGTAGA
This sequence comes from Lepomis macrochirus, assembly GCA_024633595.2. Lineage (NCBI taxonomy): Eukaryota > Metazoa > Chordata > Actinopteri > Centrarchiformes > Centrarchidae > Lepomis > Lepomis macrochirus. The sequence goes on along the minus strand of JALXJV020000024.1, from coordinate 14,839,055 downwards.
CACAAGTCATGTGAAAATGGATAAGAACTATGCAACCACCTGTCAGGCAGGCTGTTCATATTTGTCGCAAGCTAACAGCTTGGGTTAGCGTAGTGTTTTTCACCTCAAAGGTTAAGATAAGGTTAATTGATTGCTGAATATAACTAATTGTGTTTAAATTCAAACTTAAAGTAGAAAAATGGTCACTGTTAGTAGAGGATCATGACTGGATAAAGGCGAATATTTACACGTCTAGCATCCATTTTGACCACATCACCACTTTCTATTTTGATGTCAAACTTGCTGACATCAAACACTAGCATTTGTTGGCATTTATTTGTTTGCCAGAATAATTTGCGTGGCTGCAGGAATTAATATAGGCGATATGCTGAACATAAGAAGGGGAAACTATTGAGCTACTGGTGTAAAGATAATAATTCATATTAAATTCAGATGAGAGAAATTAGCCTTTCATTATAAAATTTTCATTAGGTTATGGAGATGCTGCATGTTATAAAGTCTTCATGACAACTGAGCAGTGTGCTAAAAGAAAAAAATATGCACAATATTGCATTTTTCAACATTTATGGATCACCAAGTCAAGACTCCTTAGCTTTATGCCTTCAAGTCTCAATTCAAGTTGAGTCATGAGGCATTCAAGTCTTAAATAATTTGAGTCTCACAGCAGCTCTGCTATGTATTGGTAAGTTTCTAACTTACTAAATCTGTACTTTCAAGCATGGAAGTTCCTCAGATTCTTGCCAATTTCTGACTAAACATCTTATTTTTAATCCACTGTGTGTCAATCAGAATATAGCTTCCCAAAAAAATCTTTAAAATGGCAACTGTGTGAATAAGGTCAGCAGTAATTCACCCTCAATATAATAGACCTTTAATGTAAAGTATCTGAGGGGAAGAAACGGCTTACAGCAGTGTTCTTCCATACTCTTCCAGGAGGAGCTGTTGTAACTCTTGTGTGAAAGAACTCCATTAACATTTGCTCCTATTCAACCTGCCAACCACTTTTTCTCCTTGACGACTTAGCACATACACTCAGAGTACAGTATCATTGAGCTCTGAATCACTTTAGATAAAGAATAAAGGACTTCTCCGACTTTCTGGTGCCTTTCAAAAGTTTGATTTTGAAGCATGAAGAATAACTTTGTTCTACAGATGACCAAAAAACAACCGCTATCCTTTTCTTTTAGGACATTAATTAAATCCCTATCTATCAAAATATAAACAGGAATATTCACAATGTGTCTGGAACCACTCCCTATTTACTATATAGTGTATTTATTTGAGTTTCCAAATTCTGAAATGTATGCACTCATAGTGCCCCCAAAGATTCCCACAAAAGAACGAAAAATTAGTACAGAAAATGAGTAACTATTGAGCACTGTACTGTGTAGTGAGTGATTATAATAGAGATAATAGGGAGTGATTCTCACAGCCCTGGAAGTCAATGGGCTCAGCCAAGAAACAGATCCAGCATGTAACTCCTTGTAAAACCACAACTTGTCATTTATGTTTGTGTACAAATTACACAGAGACTCGTTTCTGGTCTTTGGTAAAGTAGACTAACTGTCTCCTGGCTCCAGCTCCATACTTGACAGATCGGTGAGTGGAGCATGTATAGGCACTCTTATCTAGCTCTCGGCAAGAAGACGATTAATAGTCTTCCCCACACTACTCCTTTAAACTGCCCATCAATGAACACCATGCAAATCAAATGGTGTATTATTAGAAGTTATCCCTATCGCCTTTACCATGCGGACTGTGATTATCATAATAATAAAATATGTATAGTTTATCTACACAACATTAAACAGTCACAAAATGGTTTTACAGTAAGCTAAATCAAGTCATTCAGTTTCCTTTCCACCACAGTATTTAAGTCTGATAGTAGCCAGCTGACATTACTTCGCTGTGACAACGTCCCCCACTTTGATTACATGTCTTGCTTTGTGAAGCCGGTGGACAGAGTGGGTTGATAGGTGGCTGGATTGGTTGTACCTGAAGAGTAGCTGGCAGACCTTAAAAGAGCTACTTCCTGCAACAGTCTGTTTTTGCCTGTGTGATGACAGCTGTCTTAGTGTTTGGACTTTGCTCTCAAAGTGTGTTTGAGTAAATTAGTGTAAGTAGTGTTTAAGTTGTGTTTGCTCTCAAAAAAAACACCAATCAACACTTCTGTCCAAACGCGTTCTCCACCATGTTACTGGGATTGTTGGCGGACAGCCCATTATCATGACTGTCTAAAATTATGGGTTTACAAAAAACAGGATTTTGAAAAGTCAGGGTGGGATGGAAATTACACCAACGACTTCTTTAAATGCCTTTAGCCACTTGTAAACATTAGCACAGACTAGCATATTGGTACTGCTCTGATGGAAAAATCTCAACACCCTCCTTATCCAATTCTGATTTAAAGCTTGCTGTGGGATTCAGTCAACCCTATATTTATGCCTCTAGTATAAGCAGATTTCTCTGGGTGAACCTCCTGGTGTCCAAGATAAATGTGTTTCGACAGCTAACGGCTCCCCACCAGCCATGACATTTACTGTAGGCTGCATGTTAGTGGGAAAGACAGCTGGTAAAGGTAGCTTAAGACAACCACGAAGACTGACCTGATCATCGCTCCCTATTATCAGGACCCAAAGGCTACTAAGCAAAAGATATCTTATATGCATAAAATATTGCAGATATTCCGCTGCACTTTCAAAAAACCCCAATCTGTTATTTTTATGCCTTTGAGTGTCTCTTGAGCAGCAATGAATGCATGTTTACTCCGCTGTAATTGTTGTCATTCTACAGGCTTTTACGGCTTTGAAATTAAATAGCTCCAAAGCCTTTCAGTGTGATGTATATGTAATTACTTTAACAAGCACCTGAGTAAAGATTTACAGCGTAACACTGTGGGTATATCAGTGAGCTGTGTGGAATTAAACACCTACTGAATGTCAAATTGACCCTGTGTGTTTTCGCTATTGTGCTTTTCAGTCCAGCTCTCAACTCTACTGCCACAGAATAGACTATGAAAGGTCATCTGATGTCTCTAGGATGGTAACTGCAAAGCCCCATGGGTACTGTAGTTCAGCTTGCTCTCTTGCTGGCACGAAATGTTCGCACGAGAAGTTTTCTCCCCCCCTCCGGAGGTCTTGGAGGGGGTGAGGAGGAGATGACTCCGGGTCAAATGAGAGTTAAATTTATCTGCCTGCATGTTACTGTGTTAATTAAGGTCTCGGTGCTGACTCTGGACACACACACACACACACACACACACACACACACACACACACCCACACACACACACACACACACACTATATGCATTCCACACGTGTTCTCAGCTACTTTTAGCAATGGCTGCTCTCTCTTTTTTCGTTTAAAGGGCACTAAAGGAGACGCGATTTCTGCCTGAGCTTTGAAACTAATTATAACCTATTCCTACTCAGGCTTACAGATAATATTTAAGCCTCTGAGTCTGATGCATTTTCTGTGACTAGAACCTGTCCTGTCTATGCTATGACTGTCTAAATTTGCCCAAACCACCACTTTAATTTTTGTCTGGAAAGTTAGTCATTTTATCTAATATTTAGTTTTCGGTTGGGTAACTTAAAATGCCTGTAGCACTCGCTCTCTCATCCACTCTTCACCCACTCCTGCTTGACTCCTCTAGCCCTAAAGATATGATTGGTTCTGGGGTTTCATCCTATCTCAACCTACAATACCTTGGTGATGACACACTGCACTGACTTACCTGTTGTTTGGGACATGGCCCTATCACTGAGTACTTACCTCTACTGCATTGTGTCCACTTCTGTCATCTACCTCCAGGTTTCCTGGACAGAGGAGGAAATGGAGGGAAAGGGGACAATAGAGGCAGCAAAATGTCTGTTAAACAGTTAAATTCTATCTTTTACTGCATCCTGAAATGTTTTTGGAGCAAGGAAGAATTAAATTTTACATTAAGGTACAAGGAATTTAAAGGTACAGTGTGTACGTTTTATTGGCATCTAGCGGTGAGTTTTGCAAATGGCAACAAATGGCTCACTATGCATTCACTTGTAAAATAACTAACTTTGTCCTTTTTCTCCATGAGGTTTTACATTATATAAATTTAAGTTTTTTTATTTGTGTCTTGTTATACATTTGTATACTGTTCTGTATATTTCTTAATGTCCCATGTAAACTTTATTCCTCTTTTTGCAATAATTTATTCTGACACCACATAAATGTACCACCAGTCACTGCTCACCCCTCCCTTTCCAAAGGCAGAGGAGAAGCTATGTTAGCTAAGTTATACGTGTGGTCCTACATTTCTCCAAATTTCACTTCTCCTCTTACTTATAAGAAACCAGACGACTACTACTACTGGTACTTCTGCTTTTTTTCATACCAGCTTTTATCTTCTACTTCTTGTCAATGAACCAGAAATGTTCTCATGCAATTGTTGATATTTTGGATAGATGATTTAATAAGGACAGCTACATGCCGATCCAAGTTGTGAAGGAGCTCTGAGCTGTGAATCACATCACAAAAAATGAATGGGACAGGGGTATCCAAAATAGCTCTTCACAACTCTATGCAGATTTAGTAAAAATTATTTTGATACTTTGAAGAAAAAAGTAAAAGCATTTAATGTCCTATTCCAATTTTAAAAGGGACAGCCAATTTTTACAGTTAAACCCTTTCCCCCTAACAGCAATGGTCCAATCATAGCTTCGCAACCATAACTAGGCATGGCAGGCATGTCAAGCTTTTGATTCTTTTAGATGGGTCGCCTTTCAAAAACCGAAAAAACGTAAGGAATGGAATAAGAAGTGTTTCTTTGTTCTAAAATAAGCTGCAAATGTTAGCATGTCTGTCTAACTGGCTTCCCACCTACAGATGTAACACTAATGTGATGTCTTTTAAATAATTTTGTGGTCTTACAAGCTATGGTCCTAGATGGCTTACTATCAGTATGTTAGTGGCCGTTTCCTGCTCTTTGTTAGATTTGGAGAAGTTACACTCCAGCAAACGCACCTAAACGTGTTACCCAAAATAGCTTTACATATGCCAAACTCATCAGTAAGTCCTCATCTTCAAAGCCTTGTAAAAGTGAAAACATGTACAATAAAGCATAAATCTAACTTCTGTTGTTTGTCCAAGAATGTGCAAGTGCAAGAACAATGTTGCAGCTTTACTTCCATATCTTCATCGTTAACTTGTCAGGAGGCTAACTTTTTTTGTGGGACAGTTTCGAACCAACTCATGGAGTTAGCTTTGACTACATAGCTAGCTACAGCTGATAAATCTGTTAGTTACAATCCTGGCCTGGAGATAAGATACCTGCTCGTCTACCTCTGTGTGAAATCAAAGGACTCTTGTTTCAAAATTAATTCTGCTGGTATATCCACCACCGTTACACTGCACATGTGCTGTGAATGGCAAACTTGACATTACACCGTAACAGAAGGGGGGCAAGGATTAAAGAATGAGGAAGACAGTATTTAAAATTATATCACAAATCTTTAGTCATATAATATTTGTTTTATGTTAAAATGATACAGTTAGTGCCTCCTTTTTTGTTGATTATTTCATAAAAGCAGCAGTGGTTCAACATTGTTTCAACAGCAGGTAAATAAATACAATTGAAGACAAGGTGACAAATGACCATGCACACACACTCGCACACACCTGATGGGGAGCCCGGTTTGCCACGCAGCTCTAGCTGTGTGCCGTTGTTTTTTACTGAGTGAGTCTTGGCTCCCTGCTGCTTTTCCAGCTCCCCTGCAGAGAACAGAAGACAAAAACGATCATCATCATCGTGACAGGGAGCAAAACGGGTAGAGAGACAGGCAGGTAGAGGGTGATGGTTAAGACTGACTAAATTAACCATTATAATTCTAATTTATTTTTACTGTATTTTATTATAAACACACACACACACACACACACACACACACACACACACACACACACGCTCTTGTTGCCTTCCCCTCCCACTCTCTTCTCTAAGCTCAAAACACGACTCTCCTACTCTCTAATTAAACGTCACACTTGATGGTAATTGCATGTCATTTCTAATCATGATGACTAAATATTGTTTTGTCTCCAACACTGCATTCTAATTCTGATGCTGCACCGCAAAATTGCAAGGTGAGACCTCAAGGGTGCAGTGCACAGTGCCCCCCCAGTTCATTTTCATGTATCATTTGACAAGCTAAATGGAAAATGTCCTGTTTTGTAGTTTATCTCTGGGAAAATGGGTCAAACTAAGAAATAAACATTTATTTTAGAGGTCGGTCATTTTCAAGTAAGTTTTTCCTGTAAAACAAGTATGTGTTTTGGTACTAATTGTTGAGTCAATAGAGACTACTACATTTCCATTTATTTGCTAGCATAACCTACAGTACAGACTTTTAGTCAGTCTACAGTGAGTCAGCTTAACATGTCAAAGAATTCTCCCCAACAGCCAAGCATAGAATTCAACATATATGAAGAAGAAAGTTTCCAACAATAAATTAATTATGTATGAACATTAGAGAGAAGGGAAGAGAAATACTGCATCTTTTTGTTTTGTTGAAGGTTTAGAGTGTAGGGCTGAATTAAAATGGTCATTTCCATTATGGATTTTCTCATTATACACAAACACAAAGATGCACCTTCAGATAAGCAAACTAAAATTTCTCCTTCCTCTCTCGAAGAGGGGAAAGCCCAAATATCAGAGAGCCAGCCGCAGGCATGTTTACTAACGTGCCAACAATACAAAGCACTTAGAGGAGAAAAGAAGATGTGGTGTTTGTCTGTGCAAGTGCCAGCAATCATTCCTGCTCCAAGCTTTCTTGCAATATTATGTCTTTAGGAAAAAAGGGTGCTATTTCTGTTTTTGTTCATCTATTAGATGTCTCAGCATGCATTCTTACTATTTGTACATGTGCATTAGTTTGTGTGTGTGTTTTGTGCACAGTAGCTTGCACTCCACTCTAGAGAGAGAAATAACTAACTTCTGTCAACCTCTGCCTCTCTCCATATGCTGTTTCCTGCTCTCCCTGGGCTGCTGGCCCTACCTCTCTGTGAAGGGTAATGCAGTTGCGTCAAATCCCAGCAGGGATGCTCTCTTTGATGCCCACTGGCAGGAGCCAGGCACTGGATACTCTGGTTTTCCATGTGTGTCTAAACATGTGCATGGCGTATTGTCTGGAGAGTTTCATTTGCGCACAGACCCAAACAACTCAGATTGCCTGGCTGCTTTCAGGAACACTGGCCTCCTTTCACCTCCAATTTACTGCCCTCCTGCAGTCTGTTTGAGCTGCAGTGCACCAAAGGAAACAAAATGCAATTCTCCACCTACACAAATGGGATGCTCACTACCAGTTAGCAAATAGCACAAAGGATGGCTTCTAACTCATGTGTACTATCTGAGGAACTATTGATTCCCATAAAAATTATCTAGGAACCTTTTGTAGTCTCCCTCTCTTGCACAGATAGGAGATTATTGATTTAGTCCAACATGTGATAGTATGTTGATTTAGTTTCTGGGTGCATTCCCACAGGAGGAATATAAACATAAAGGACACAAGCCAACGCAAGTGTACTGTACATGCATGCAGCCACAAGTCTTGCATGAAATAGAAAATGAACAACTTGCAGCCATACGCCCAGAGCAGTTATATATAAATGAAAAATAAATGCTTTTGCAAATATTTGCAAATTCTTTTGGCCTTCTTTATAGCACATATAGTATTTATGGTATAGTATGTATTTGGAATCATCCAGTCACAGAATCAGTTTGTTTTTTACAAAGATGTGTGTTATTAAAGATTACATTGATTGTATTTTGAAGAGGACATGCACACAAAAAGATGTGATATGGGCAAAGTTGCGAACGGTCTTTCATTGTACTATGAAGGAAAATAACATATGGGCAAGATACTTACACTCGATGCGTATCTGCTCCATCTCCGACACCTCCGCGATTGATTCCTTTAGGTCTTCTAGAAACTTGAGCAGCTCCTCTGCACTTTGGGCACAGAAGTTAAGTACCTGCTTCTTGTCTGAGCCAAAAGGTGAGAGGATGGTGATGCCATGAGGGTAGTCTGGGGAGGACATTGAGTTGTTGAGACAAAAGCATAAGGAGAAATGGCAAGAATTGTTTGCAAGATGTTAGTGAGTGTAATACCACAGGTGTGAAAATGCCTTCAAAATGCCTGAATGTAGGTTTGTAAACTCGTTTTATTCTCCTTTCAAATACGGCAATACACCTTCAGAGTGTTTATATTTCACAATATTCTAATATTCTGAGATACTGAATTTGGGATTTTCATTAGTTGTCAGTTTTAATCATCACAATTAAATAAAATAAACATTTGAAATATATCAATCTGTGTGTAATGAATGAATAGAATATCAAAGTTTCACTTTTTGATTGGAATTACTGAAATAAATCAACTTTTTGATGATACTCTAATTATATGACCCGCACCTGTAACTTCTACACTCTTTGCTCATTTCAGCTTGGGTGTACTTTCCTCTGCTTTCTAAAGGTCCTTAGCATTTGGATGTTGTATGTTTTTCATATGCCTGCAATGAAAATCATTGTGACTTACATTCATTTTCAAACAGGTGAAACTGCATGCCAAGTAGGCCCATTGCTTTGCAGAAAGTGTAGGCTGCAGAACTCTTCTTCTTTGGACAAAGCTTCAAAATCTACAGACAACGAGAACACCAGAGACACCATTTTGAACGACAGGAGAGCCCATTAAAGTTTGTGCAGCGTTCTAAGCACTTCTGAAATCTTTTTGATTGTTACTGAGATTTCCATATCACAGAGCAACCTCAAAGAAGCTTGGAGAGAACAAACTATTTGATCATTTAAAATACATTTAAAGAGCAGATAGTCAATATTAATGTACACTACAACCTTCAGAGTGTTTCAGATTGTGCACCAGTCCTCTAATTTGTATGAAAAACACCTTGGCAAGCTTATATTAGGATGTATTAGAGATGTTATGGTTTAGAGAACGATGAGGCGAATCTGTTTTGCAGCACTACTGTGGAACATAATTTACCAGGCGAGCCATATTAAACCAATACATCACATTGGCACTTAAAACACTTCTTGACATGTTCAAGCTTCCAGAACAGGGGCCAAATTGAAAGAAAAGTCCCCATCACTTTAATTCCGTACTAAAATTTTTCAAAGACAATTTCTGCCCTGCTTTTAAAGCTGTCAGGAGAAAATGTCTCGCTGGAATATATATTGCACCGCTAACTTTTAGTGCCAAGCGAACAGAATTCCACTGTGACATTAGAAGATACACTTATTTCGCCGCTTACATCAAAATCGGCCATTTAACCTTCTTTTCCTTCAGCTACCAAGTACTTTATGTTTTAGCAGAAAAGAAAGTTGGTGGTGGTTGGTTGCGGGGGGCATCCTGCTTTTTCTTTTGCTGTGTTTTGTTGACATGAAATCAACTATTTGTCATAATTATGAGAGTAGTTACTCACTTTGGATAGATGCGTCTCCTAATGAGCACATTAATTATGCGTGACATTAAACCTTTGATAATTCTCCAATCTACACAACTTTGGAGCAAATGAACAACTGTGCGGTAGCCTGACTAAAACACAACTTCACTGGCCCTTAAAGCTGCTCTGTCAGGGATAGATCTTTGCTTATGAGCGCACTGCCTTTGCTACTATCTATTATTAAAAGAAATGGCCGGAGAGTCCTGAGTTATGAAACAACATAAAAGAGAGGGAGCTCACATTCGAAGTAGGTGATGGTGCATTGCAGCTGTCACAACAAAGTAAGCAGCTTTAAAACTCGACTATGTGCCACAGAAACAGCCATTTTATTAAGAATGGTTTAAAGGAAACTGTAAACATGTATACAACATGCTAATGACAAATCTGTCATTGCATGTCTCTCTCTTTTTGTATACTTACCACAATGAGATCATTGAAGAGGAAGACTTCTCTCTGGTGAGCTGCCTGTTTTTGGGCTTTGTTGACATCAGTCACCTCAAAAAGTCGACTACAGCACACCAGTCTTCTGTGAGGCACAGAGAGAACCTGCAGAGAAAGAAGAGGAGAGCTTCAATAACTCCAGATAAGGTGACTGAGAGGTTTTAAATGATTCAAAAGACCGTATGAAGGTATAGAAGAGATGAAGAAATGCCTGTACAAAAAGTACTGACGTAAAATAGTGAGAGTTTTAATACAAATGACTTTGGCCTCGAGTAGAGCATATTCACTGGGGTTAAGACTTCGTGTTGCAAGGTTATCCTAATATAAACTGTGAGAATGAGGAGAATGATGGCACAAATGCCAGTTTAGGATTCTTTACTTCTGTGCTGTACTGCACTTCGGGGGTTGCTCTTTTCACAGTTTTTATTAACTAATGATATGTGAGCAAGCAAAAAAGTCAAATTTTAGTATGTGAACAAAAATACATTTATGAAGAGTCACACTACAGTGTAAATAATTGTTTTGCCCCTATTAATAATAAAAACTATTAATAATATTCATTTTTAATATTTATTGTAGTTGATAGTAGTTAAAGGCTATTTTGTTTCTTCGGACAAAGGGGATAAAGAGATAGAGCCTTGTATTTTTTTAATCTTCGTAGGTTTTTAGTCTTTCACTATTCTTTGAGCTGTTTGCATCTGCAGTATCCCAGCCCCACCAGACTTTTTAACTGTACTGTATTATCGATCTATAGTATCGTAATTGTAGATCTTATTTCTATGGGTTTGGCTTTGACATGTCAACATTCCCTGGGCCCAGTTTGGGGGAGGTATTGACCATTGAATGTTTAGTCCATCCATCTTCAACCGCTTTTCCTGTAGTGTTTTGTTTTGTTTTCATCATATGACTTTGATTCTTAGCTATAGTGTATGTAACCAGTGCGGTTATAGGTTTGGTGAGCCTTGTAATACTTGCTTCTAGTAAAGCTAGTAGTTCCCTAAATCATACAAAACTTAGAAACATTACGTGCAATATTTTTTGCAATAGAGTGCCTATTCCCTCACTTCCGCTTCTGCCCCATTTCACCTCATTTCAGAAAATATGAGTGTGAGACATCTTATTTTTTAATTTTTTTATTTATTGAATTGTGCCCTGAATTACACATAAGATGCTTGTTAATTTAAAACATATTTTTGTCCGTCAAAAAAGTCTCAGTTTCTTATAAAACAGAAAAGTGACATTTACTTTTGTGTGAAAACTGTTCAATGAACTACATCTATTGTTTTACACAATATATGTCACCAACATGGAAACGCTAACGAATTATGCACGATAATGAAGCTAAAGTTCATTGTTTGTTTGCTACTAGCAAGGTAACTTAGCTATGTTCCACGCAGAAATGTATCTCACCTGATGTGTTTATTACAACTACCCTTGGTCCAAACTCTTTGGACAAACTGCATATGTGCAATTCAGAGCACAATTCAAACAGGATCAAAAAATTTGTTGCCACTGACTACTGTAGTCCTACATATTTTTTTTGAAGTTAGTTCCCATGTTGGTCCAACAGAGAAAAGGTGGTAACAGTACACTTGGAGGTATAAAGTACAGTAAATGTTTTTTTTCCCCTTCTACAAAACGCTGCAGTTGTGTCCCTAGAGGCCTGGCTTCTCCTCTTGGATTTAAGTGCTTTTCCCCGTTTAAGCAGATTACACTGCAAAAATGGCTCATGCCTTTGGAGACTGATCTAATCATATTCTCCCCCCTCACACTCTTGTCTCTCTGACTTGTCTCGTCCAGCTTTCCGTGTTGGATCACCGCAGTTCAAACAGAAGCTGAGTGACTGTCAGTTGATGTGCAGTTGATCCCCTGTTCATGATAAAATAAAAATATTCATGTTCTGTTCAGTTATTTCTCTGTGCATTTACAATTTGGATTCCCAGTGCTCTCGGTGGACTATTTGCAATGCAGTGAGTAAACACATTCCCTTTGTCTCCTACTCTCTCATCTCTCATCACTGCAGGGTATACTCACCCCCTCCCAGCTGGCCAGAGCCAGGTTGCTTTCTCACTAATGTTTCAACACTAATGTCAGAAACATGTAACGACATCATTAGCTTAAAATGCCTCTTGCTTGAGTCCTTTCCTGACAGGATTATTAAGAAACATTGTGACAGGAGAGAGTTTCATCATACAATTAACAAATCAATTGTAAGATTTGACTTCATGTTTTTGTAGAAAAACTGAGTCTACAAATGTCATCCAAATCATTATTTAAGGACATTTTAAAAGTGTTTGTGGAGGAAAACATTTGGATGTAAAGTTACTTCATTACCTTCAAGAAAAGTTGTTTTGGCTTTTATCAAGTCATCAAATATTTATACCAAGCAAACTCCTATTATGGAGAAACCAATTATATTAAAATAATCTTCATGTAGGCTACTAGCTCTTAACATAACAGATAAGTTTTGAATCCACAATATAGGGACTTTGACACAAGCTGTGATTGTATTTTAGTATTTCTAAGAAGGAAACCTTATCTAAGTCTCTTTCTTTTTATGGCAGACTCAGCCCATGGGCAGGAATAGTCACTTCCTGTCACAACAATCCATCATTGTTTTGGCTATGACAACACTCTGTCACCCTATGGCTTCTCATCCATCTCTGAGACACTTAAAGGCACAACCACCCCCCCCCACCCCACCCCCCAGTGGCTATTCTTTCAATGTCAGAGATCCAATGTCATTCTGAAAATTAATAGGATATCACACATGTAAAACTAATAAAAAATATTTACAATAAAATGCATCCAAAAACATTGGTTCATATTCTGGAGAGACAGAAGGCATTATGAGACAAATTGATCAACAAGACTAAAGCTGATGATACACAGAGCAACTTTTAGAGCAATCGTGCAGGGAAACGTTGCCGTCAGTGGTAATGAGTAAAGATTACTACCGTAATCCCCTTCCCCCACCACTCTAAAAAGTGCAGCTGAGGCTGATGGTAATGTAATTTATTTTGCAGGTATTTATCACATCACAGTTGATCTACATTTAACTGACTCTAACTAACTTTATCATTGTCATATTATCATGGTATTACAAAGCTGATATCATGTCATCATTATGCATTTAAATCAACCTCTAATTTCAAGTCTGTTGTTCACAGTTGAATTGAAATATCATAAGTGAGTGTCTAGACACTGAAATAAATGCACTTTTGTAAACTCACACATGTTTTATGAGAAAAAGAAAAAAAAAACTTAGTCCAACAATGGGGTCCAACAAGACATTTCACTGAAAACCACAAATGTCAGCTTCATGGCTGTGCTTAATTAGGGAATCATCAGAGAATCATCAAAGTCATCAGGATTTATCCTTTGGGGACCATGAATATCTGTACACAATTACATTGCAATGAATCCAGTAGTTGCAAAGTAGCGGACTGACAAATTAGCCAACAGATAAGATTCAAACTGAATTCCCTGAACTGTTGAAGCATTTTTTAAACTGCCTTTCAGTAATATGAGTGGGCACACACAGCACATTCCCACATGTGTCAGTGTAATCAGTCAATTATAAAGCTATATAAGTTTGCCTCTGTGACTGTCTCAGACTTGTAAAATCTCAAACACATAAAACTTTCCAAAAGAATTATCAAAACCGTGAATGAAAACAATAGCCACAAATCAATGTGTGGACATTTTCACCACTAAACTTGACTTAACTAAAAAATGTACAATGTCAGGTAGAACTATTATGCTACTGACCAAGCCTTTTCGCCCTAAACATTAAAAAAAAAAGACTAATGATAGCAGTTGTTGATGATGTTTCTTGCTGGAGTAATGACCTGAGGTAATGATCACGCTGCTTATGAGACATTTAATGGCTAATAAATGTGCCACACTAACGCTTCCAAGGCTAGGTGATAGTGGTAAGGCCTTGAGAGAGCTCATAGAACCCTATTACGACACTAGAACACTGTTCTGCCAGAGTGCAGAGTTACTTGTGGCTCCTAGAGTCTCCAAAAGGACAATGGGAGCAGGAGGATTCAGCTGTCAAGTTCATCTTTTGTGAATTTAGGTCCCAGTTTGGGTTAGGGAGGCAGAAACCATCTCCAAATTTAAGAGTAGGCTTAAGACTTTCCTCTTTGATAAAGCTTATAGGTTTTTGCCTGTTGAAAGCATGTTTTTCCTTGTCACCGCCAAGCGCTTGTAAAAAAAATATTACAAAGACTACTGGTAGACCTGCTCTATATGAAAAGTACAATAAGATAACTTCTGTTATGAATGATATGGCGCTATATGAATAAGAATAATGCGAGTGAGTGACTTAGCATGGAGTTGGCAGAGGCTATGTGTGTGTAATCATATTCATGTTTTTGTGTGACTAACTATGCCCTTCTACCATTCTAGCAAGCCAACATGACTATAGGGAGAAGTGTTGTTAAAAAAAAAAAAAGGAACACGGACACTGGGCCACTAAACAAAAATTGTTTGTAACTCTGTAATGGAAAGTGATTCAGTATGTTATATCCACATCAAACAACTGGTGAAGGTTCTACAGTGTCTGATAAGAAAAACAAGTGCTAAAATATGTCACTGTTGATGACAATGAATGTCCTGGTCAAAGTGGTCAAAAACATCAACTAATGCAAGTTAAAGGTTAATACAGTTTTGGTTAAAGGTCAAGGTTTGCTATGTGGCTGAGGTTAAGGGATAATGGATGTATTATATCAGTGAAGGACCTGACAAGTATAGAATAAAAGTGCGTCTGCGTGTGCTTGCCGTTTTCATGCCGACGATGGACTGTTCAACTTTGGAGACGTAGGTGACGTGGTCTTCATTGGAGCGTAACTCCCTCTGCTGTATTCTTTCATAGATTCCCACCACCATGTCTCTGGGGATGTCTGCTCCATCATCCACACCTACAATAGGAATAGGCTGATTACACACAAGTGTACACACATCACAGGCTGGTTGATTTTAGTTTTAGCAAACAGTCCTGTCCATTAGAATAGTCTGTCTTCTCTGGCTTAAATGCAGCAGTGTATGTGTCACAGCAACAGAAGGAGAAGGACACACAAGCATATATATACACAACGTATGCAAAACATATTACACACATGACTCTATGTATATTGCACACACATTTGTTTTGTCTCATTATTTGAAATGCAATGCAGTGGAATTGAATATTCAGAGCAAAAAGAGAGCTCTTTCCCTCAATCTACTAGTCTGTCCTTCTTTGACTTTTTTGTCTTTCATTATCTCCATTAAGTAATGACAGAAGGCAAGGTAAGAGGAGGTTAATTGGCAAGGGAAAGGTTAACACCCTGCCTCAGTCTTTCTGAGATTTTCCGTGATGGAACACAAGGCAGTTCAAGGCCGTGGCATTTCGACGCAGGTAGAGCTGCATGTCATTAGGCTGAAAGGTGCCCTCGAGATACTCCCTGTTATATCCGCACAGCTGTATCGCGCTGTGTGGTACATTGAGTTTTCAATGGGGCAGGATGTGTTTGGGGAAAATGAAGCCGCCACAAGTGATAGGGTTGACAGTGAGGCACCCTGGGACACTGCTGAGACATCGTTGCACATTATGGAGTCAGAGAGAGAGACGAGATGTCCGGGGGGAAATGTGTGTAGTGTGTCAGATTAATAAGTTAAATCTTTCTGCTGAATGTCTCTATTTTTCTGCCATTTCTACCACTTTCCTTACCCTCCTTATGATTTGATGCTTTCGTTTTTAGTGGCATGGCAATTACAGTTGAGTGATTTGTCCACCACAGTTGATTGATTTGTCCACCAGACTGAAATCAACAACTATTAAACAGATTGATGGGGAGGCCTGTACAGACATTTATGATCCCCATAGAATAAATCACTGTGAACGATCCACTGACTTAACCTCTAGTGCCACCAGCAGGTTGACATTTTTAGCTTCAGGTAAAATGTCCAGACAAGTATTGCGCTAACTTTTCACATAGTGTCATCGTCAGGTCAAAAACATATGACATTCCCATCAGCATCAACTGTACTTTGTGGTCAAAATGCTAATAGCAAAAGCTAAACTATGATGGTGAACATGGAAATATTTTTCCTGCTTAACGTCAACAAGCTAGCATGTTGCTTATTATTGTGATTTTAGCATAATGATGTTAGGATTTAGCTCAAAGCATTGAAGCACCTAGGTGCAGTCCATAGAGCATGGCTGTAGGCTCTGTTTTTAGAGATGGTGGTCTCAGATTTGCAGAGAGTTTACTTTTGGGGTGTTACCGTTCTCCAGTATGTCATGTGAAAGCCAGAGACATGGAAAGAGAAGTTGCATCACTTAGGTTCCACGGGAAACATGGGTAAAGCAAAAGTATTCAGTAAATGAGACATTACAATTTTCATTTTTTAATGAGCTGACAGTAGCCTACTGGATTAATTTATGGTGGAAGCTGTTTTACATTATGTTGTCCCATTGTGGAATAACTTTGACACAGACAGTCTGTTTTAATTGAGATAATGAATGTTCTATGTGTCTTCATTACTATTGGTTTCTGGTGGATAATTGCATTTCACCTCAGACAGTTAGTTGAGTGAGCTATTTTTCTGTCAGTGTGTATGAGAGACATGACTTGGGAGAAAAAAAGGGGCGAAACAGAGATAATACAACAAGCAAAGACAGATGAATAAACAGACCAAATATTCTGAGACAAAACAAGATTAGAGAATGGAAGTAGACAGAAAACATAGTAAACTGAGCAGAAGACAAATAGAGAGGCCAAGAGAGTGGCATATTTTAATTTGCATAAGATACTGAAATTGATTTTCCAACTTAATTTAATTGTAGGGAACAGTGCTGGATGAATCTATTGTAGTTGTTCTGCATCGACCTCAGCATTCACTGATTGATTGCACAGAGGGAGAGGAAAACTACAACACGCCTGTCTCTTCCCCAGTGCTTGGCGAATGAGCATCTGTGTGCATACGGGAGACAAGAATTACTGGGTGCTTTCTATCGATGTCGCTATGAGTTGTGAATGTGTAAAGCAAGGCGGGCAGGTATAGAAATATAACCTTATTTTTATCACCTAAATTTATGCAGGGCAGTTTGATTGAATTGCAGATCCAAACACTGCTGGATACTGACTCACTTTCGTGATTCATCTGTGGGCTTTAATGCCTTGCTCAAATCCCTCGACATGAGTTATTTAGGAAATATATTTGGAGGATTATTGAGTATTACTGATTTCTTATTATACGTCTCCATTGTAGTGAAATTCAAACTATTGGGAAACAGTCACTAAATGATTTCTCTAACATTTGGAACAGCTCCTCTGTAGAATGAGTCATATATATATATATAGAATACTATACCAAATACTATAATTATGGGATCTCTTCTTTGGTCTTTCAATTTTCTCCCTGTCTGTGGGGACTTATTCCAGTTTTTAGTGCGATATATTTGTTGAGATATTTTTTGCCATGTTAGGGGTGTGGCTCTATGAATGGCAGCCAGTCGGTCTTTCGATCCACCTCATTGGTCCAGACTAAATATTAGATTGACTTCCATGGATTTGTGTAGAGATAATCATGGTCCCCAAAGGAAGAAGTTTTCCTCTAGCTCCTAGCGGTTTTTAAAGACATGTCCTAACAACAACTGGATGGATTGTCAAGAAATTGGGCTCAGATATTCAGATATTCCCCCACAGGAATAAATATATAAGTTTTCTGATCTTTTGACGTTTTATCTAGTCCTTCACATCAGGTTAAAATTTGTATTTGTCCAATACGTGCAGAACAATACTGCAAAAACATTCCCATTCCCTAATGGAAATGCTAATTAGTAAATGTTAGCATGCTAAGCTATGATGGTAAACATGGTAAACATTACACCTTCTCATTGTGAGCATGTTAGCCTGCCGACACTAGGATTTAGCTCAAAGCATGGCTGTAGACTCGTAGTCTTGTTTAAAAGTCTTTGCTTTCAACCTGCCTGTTCTCCTACTGACACTGGTACATGAAATAATGTTTCCTTGTCCTTTCATACAGGACTGCAGATGTCAGGGTTGGCTACAGAAATACACACATGGAGATTGTAAGGATTTAGGTTTGTGCTCAAGCACACATGGGTGAGTTGGATGCTTTCTGAGCAAGCAAACTATGAGCATGATCTTGGCAAACCAACCAGTTCATCCTCCTCAGAAAACCTTGTCATGTGACACACATGCACATATACATATCTAAAAAGAAACCTACATTACTAGAGTGACAGAGCATCACTTACCTCTTAGATTGCGTATGAAGTCCTCCAGCAACATCTTGCGGTCAGGCTTGATGTTGGGACTGTACATGTCGGTGTTGAGCAGAATGATGGCGAAGGCCAGGATGAAGATTGTGTCTGGGTTGTGAAACTGCTGCACCACGTCGGGGTTACACATGCAGTAGCGCTGACTGTAAAGAAGACAGAGGAAGAAGAGATAGAAGTAGATATACAGTAAAGATTGTTTTGCAAGAAGGGATGGTGTATGAGGCAAAGGAAAGAAGGTGGAGAGGAGAGGGATGAATGTGTGTGGTAATAGAACATGACAGAGGACGCAAACATGGAGGAATGACAGGCTGCAGAAACAGGAAGATAGGATTTTAAAAAGAATAGGTGAGGCCAGTTAGAGAGGATGATAAACACACAGTGAGAGATGAATAGGTTATCCTTGGACAACAAAGGTATCCTTATACACACTACATGCTCATGAATGCCTTGAGCAAGCTGAGCATGATAGTGTCGCTCCCAGATAAGAGTTATTGCTTTAATTTTGTTTGTGGCTTCATCTGAAGCTGTTTGCTGCCCCTCAGCAGCAATGAACCTCACAGTGGGTGCTCTGCTGAAACTGTCTCTGTATAAACACATTTGTCCCACTGGATTGGATAGTCACTTGGGCCATGCGATACACAGGAAAACTAAGTGTGCATGTGTATGTGTTTGACTTTATCTTGACCGAGTTCGCTGAGCCCTCAGCCATAGTTAAACATTCTTCTACATTTATGGGCCCGGTTGCTGGATTTATGCAGGTTGTTATTGTGCTGCAAGAAGAAATATGACGTTTGAAATATGAAATCCCTTACCTTGGCACTTCTATGCAAAAGAGGCCAGGTTCGGACTAAAATAGTTCCCAAAAAAATGCCTTTAACTATAAGAGGTGGGGAATGGAAGTGCCTCTGCTTCATGTGAATATGGAAACCATGAATCTAAAAGATTTGTAGACACCTACTTTGGGTGTTTGTATATACATATATATATTTGTGTTTTAAGAAAGATGTGCCTTGTGGAGAGGTACACTGTTTCTCTGTGAGGTCCACGGATATTTCCTGGTTAGAGGATGAATAATACAATAGTTTAACATCTTCTGTGTATGAGTAATCAGAGACAGTAGTATACAGCGTAAAAGGAGAATGAGAAGGTGTGTGTGTGTGTGTGGACCCTGTGGGCTTTGTTGGAGTGTATACCATAATCGTTAGTTTAATCAGTCATCATTTCCACATTGGGGCTGTAGCACCGTTTTGCAAACCTGCTGAGCCGCATGATTGGAATCTAATGTCTCTGTGGGATTGTGTCAAGACACACACATTGGTGTGCATACAGTAGGTTATTACCTTGTCACACACACAGTTTTTAATGCGTTTTCCAACACTGCTAAAGACTTCCAAGATTATCAAAAGAAAAAAAATCTTTGCATGTTTGCCTGTTTTCATAAATGTCAGTCTCATCTAAATCGCCTTCAGTTATTACAGTGGTCTCGCCGCATTTAAGCTTTATAACCAGGAAAGAATGATTAGATTTTTTTGTCTTGGATTTTGCCTCCCAGGCAGCATACAAGCTGCCCTACCTACTGGAGGT
Source organism: Lepomis macrochirus (assembly GCA_024633595.2). Classification (NCBI taxonomy): domain Eukaryota; kingdom Metazoa; phylum Chordata; class Actinopteri; order Centrarchiformes; family Centrarchidae; genus Lepomis; species Lepomis macrochirus. The sequence continues at coordinate 14,819,237 of JALXJV020000024.1, read as the reverse complement.
TGTTAGGGCTGTATGCACTTTCTGGTCTAAGATGGCTCTACACTACTGAAAAAAGTCCCCCAACAGCTATGTGTTTTCTGGTTAAAAAAGACTTAGATGTTTACTTAATCAAATAATCAAAAATAAGAAACACAGTGATCTTTGTATTACAAATACAGTGTTAGTTTCTGTTTGAGCACTTAGGCTCAGCGTGGGAATGGTGAATGTAGTGTAGTGTAAAAGCGCTTTGAGTAGTCGCAAAGACTAGAAAGGCACTATACAAATACAGAGCATTTACATGGATGAAAGTAAAGAGAGAATGGGTTAAACTATCTGAGAGAAATTGAGCAGACTGGGTAGACAAGTTATAGATAGGCCCGACAGGTGTGGTTGACCCTGCTCGTAAACCTAAGTTACCAAGGTAACTTCATTTACATATATATATGGTCAACAATAATAAACGGTAGAAGACAGCAGTGGTAGGATGAGGTGTCTTTATGGGAATTATAGGTTGCTACTCGGTTAGAAGGTTAGGTGGCTGTTTTTGGCATACTTAATATGGAATTCAAGATAACGTATTTGATAGATGATATAAATGTATATAATTAAGAAACATTTATATTACTTGCTTTTGGTGAGGAACCTCTCACTTCACTGTTTCCACACCACTTGTGTCTGTAGGTTAAGCAGCAGTGCTTTCATGTGTGTTCGTCATCGTGCAGTATTTGTTTTAGCATGATGATAATCAGAGGGCTCCACACAGATGTTTATTCACATCTCAGTGTCTGAAAACCGTGACTCCACAGCAACCCGTCATTATGCCCTTGTCGGTAAATCCTAATGTACTGTTGCACCATGCAGTGAAAAAACTCAGTGTATGGCTTCCTATCTAAGTGTGCTCTTACTAAATGAGAGGGTGAAACAGCACACAATGCTGCTCACTGAAAGGAATTTGGCAGCCTTCACATTTGGCATTTGCTGCTGTCTTCCAAACCAATCTTGTTTTTGTTACAGATTGCTAAACATGGTGTAATCCAATAGTCATTATGTACTCTGTGAGGCTGATTTTTGGTGCAACATTATACAAGTTGAGCATGATTTTATCTATAACAACCATTATAGAAAATACAGCAATTGTATGTGACTGCGGGGTGAGTAAATAAGGATGTCTGGATACTACACTGTAATGCCAACATGAAAATATAAATCTGCGGCATTGGGAGCTGGCTCATATTTGCTCATTCATTAGCACACTGACGCAGCAGATACTGAGGCTGCTGGCTGCTTTTCACTTTTCCCCTCGCTCTTTTTCACTGCTGCTTCAAATCCCCTTCACTTACTTCGGAGATTTCTCTCTTTCTGAGTGTGTCAGTGTGTGTGTGTGTGTGTGTGTGTGTGTGTGTGTGTGTGTTTGGAGGCATATCAAAGCCCAGGAGCAGGGGAGGCAGGCACAGAGAGGCTGTGGCAGTTACGCAACACTGGTTATTTATAAACCTTCTCCCTCTCCTTTTCTACCCTTCCTTCCTTTTCCCAGTTCGTGTCTCTTTACCCCCCTCGCTATCTCCCTCTCTCTTGCTACTGATAACACGCAGAGCCAGCCTTATGTCCAAACATTACCAGTTCCAACCTCTCTGCCCACTGACTATGACAATGCCACCGTTTTTTCTCCTCATTGGGCACCTTGACAACTGTGACAGGTGGTTGTTGCTTCAGAGGGGCTAAGGCAAACAGTTAGTATTAACACACAGGGCCACAGCTGCACTTCAAATTGTGGCCAGAAATTACATGCCTGGCTATTCAGACTGGGGCTGCATTGTCAACATTTTATTGTAGCTGAGCAGAAAGAAAAGACTAAAGTGTGCGTGTATGGTGAGGCAGTGTGACATGACTGCTGAGATAATCCATTTGTTATCAAATGGATTGTTATCAATTATGTTCACATATGTGGTCAGACTTTGTTCCGTTATATATTTTTGTGTGCATGTCCTTTTATGTGTGCATGGATGTCGATTTTATCTGGTTAAAATTTTGTCATACTATCTTGTTTTCATGTTCCCTCTTTGTGTATTTTCTGGCATAGCCGTACGGTGAAAAGACAGACGCATGAGCTCACATGTCCCAAAAAAAAAATAATCACAAATTCACATTTGTGACTTTCAGCATTTAGAAGTTGATATTTTGTGATAAAAAACCCTGAAAATTGAATCTTAAAGCACTGTTTGACATGTTTGTCCAAGAGCTCATTCTTAAGTGACAGTATTTCATTTCACCTTTTACCCACTCACGCACTCAAATACCAACACACCCAGATTTACATTACAGTAGAAAATAAATGGCACCAGTAGGACAAATGAGGGATATTTTCCATAAACTTTAAGATGATAAATATTCATATCCAACTCCTTCAAAGCAACAATTCTCACTTCACAGCGTTTCTGAATATTAATACATTTGTTACGCATGGACAAATATCTGGTTCCAGCAAGCTGTTCACTAACGACTCAAACTTTCTGTTCTCACACGGCAAATCCTATATGTAGTTTACAACAACAGTTTTACCACTATGAAACATGGACCCTTGATTTCAGACATATGAAGACAAAGACTAGACTGCATTTAGAGTAAATTTTTACGGCTTAACAATTTCGAGCTAACTTGCTGAAGACAGTAGAATAGCAAAAACTTCCTGTTCTTTCAGCTTGAGCTACATGAGAAACGTAAAATGAGAAACAGTTTATGTTAGAGATAAAGCAGATGAACACGTTTGTTCTTGTATTTTTGGTTTTGAAGTTAAAAACACCCACCCTAACTCTTACATGTATGAATATTGCTTGTTTTAAGCACATAATAAGTATAAAATGAAATCCAAACCTTGATGTACCTAGATGGTTAAACTATAAAGAATGGCTGAGTATATGAAAACCATACCCAAATGTAGTTTTTGGAAATCTATAAAAATGCCAGCTAATGTGCTCCCCTTCTAATACCAGCAAGAATATTGCAAGATAAACCCAGAGAGTCACATTAACTACGACTTTTATAATTACCTGAAGGCCTCGATAAGACGTTCCACCTTCTGGGCTTCTCCCTGGACACGAATGTGGGCCTGAAACTTCCTCAGTGCTTCATCCAGCTCCATGCCTGAGAAGTCCATCTCATCCACCACACAACTGTTAAGCACAGAAGGGAAGAGATGATATATGGAAAGAGCAAAAGCGGGGGAAAGGAAGACACAGGAAAAAAGAAGAAAATTTATTAAATATTAGCCAAATGTATAACAATATATCAACATGATAGAGGTAGCTGCCCATTTCATTGATGGCCTGGGTGGATCTGTGGCTGTACAAGGTAGATAAAGGATGTAGAAGTCAACTCATCTGCTACCCGCTCACAGCACCACTCTGCTCACTGCAGGCATTAGCCATGCACGGACACCAGGGATAAGACTGGGCCCAGCTATCTCCTCTGTGCCACAGCTGCCAAGAGACACCAGCACATGTACATGCATACAATCCCTCCAAGCAGAAAATCCTCCTATTACCTGACAACCCCAGCTTAATGACTTTAATTAAAAAAGCAAAATAAGTTCAGGGGGGATAAATATAACATGGGCGATTTTGGAGGAGAAATGAGGTTTTGAAATGAAATGTGTTTGTGTGAGGTTTTAAAGTTTTCAGCGCTTTGAAGTGAGATGTACTGTTGAGGAACAAAGTGGAATGATAATAAAACTATGAAATTAAAGTCTTTTTTTAACACCCAGATTGTTTTTTTAATGAGATTTACACCAAGCCTATCCACACCTGTTGATAACCTACTGATGGTCACGGACAGTATGTTCAAAAGAAGGACAAAGAAAAGAATGGCAATCTCAAAATCCTTAAAACAAACAATATACAGTGGCATCAAGACATCGCCTTCTGCTTCTGATCTTCTCTGTTTGTTGTACTATAGGAAACACTGGGGTACATGCACGTACACACACAACTCTACATGAAGATGGATTACTGTGAACAAAGCAAGTTAATGAGGTGAGTAACTTGACTGTGACACATGCTGCTCCAGCAGAAAGGAGTCAGATAGCTGAGTCTACAGTACTGTAGTACTGCCGCGGTACTACAACATGAGATCACCACAAAACTGGCTCACAGTAAGAATACCATGAACTGTATACTATTTCATTTAGCACCTTTAGCACAATATTACTTAATATTACCTACTCTAATAGTAAAATACTACTATTAATTCTTCTATGTCTACTATTAGTGATAGTAATACTGTTACCACTACTGCAGGAACTATTACTACTACCATTACTACCACTATTACTCGTCCTATATATATTTATCTACTATCAGTACTTGCTACTGCTGCTATGAATTTTAGTGCAACAACCTACTACTACTACTACTACTGCTTAAAATATGAAAATATGTCTACAATTACTACTACTACCACCACATCTACTACTATTTGTACAATGTGATTTATTACTACTACTGTAACTACTGCTGAACTACTGCTACTGTGTATTCCTACTACTGTATGTCTACCATTCCTTCTACAGCTATACTACTATACTACTTCTGTGGTTGTCAGTGCTACTGCTACTTCTACCCCTGTGATTATTGCTATTTCTCCATCTTTCACTGTTACAGGCACACTACCTTCTCTTCTACTGCTATTAGTACAGGATGCTGCTACACCTAATACAGATACACCGACTATTCACATTCATTTTACAGGCATTCACATTCATTTTACTCTTACAATTAAGAGTCGCCAAGTCACCTAACATACATGTTATTGCTGGGAGGAAACCAGAATCAGGAAACACACACACACACACACACACACACACACACACACACACACACACACACACACGCGCACACACAAGGCCCAAGCAAGGCTCCAGCCACTGGCGGATTACACACATTTCCCAGGACCTTCTTGTTGTGAGGCAACATGCTAAATACTACATTAATACAACTACTGCAAGTAATGATCATATTTTGACAGGCACTTTGATAATTATAATAATAAATACAGTTAACTGTGTTGTTTTCTACCAGTCATGTGAGACAATTTTTCGCACAATGCTTACACAGGTAAAGCTTATAGTACACAGTGACTCTGACTTGATCCTCCTCCTGATTGACTCTCTTGACTGTCGAGCCTCTCTGATCGCCCTCTTCATGACTCACTTCTTTGCTCCACCACCCCTCTCTCCCTTCTTCCCTGGCTGTCACTCCTTGTTTATGTAACGTCAGACGAGTAGCTCTCTAGCCTAAGTACATCAGCCCTCTACTTCCCCCCTCCCATTTCTTTCCCATACACACTCAAACATAATAGCACACACGTGCACGCGAGAACACATGTGCGTATACACGCACACATTCTGTTCTCATGCATACGCTTTGTTGATCTGTATACAGTACCTGGCAGGCAAACAGACACATCTCTCAGCATAGCAAGGCTTAAACTGTATGTTTACAAGGCTGTCATGGCAGGTCCACACATATACACACACACACACACACACACACACTCACACAATGCAAATAAAAAGAAACAGCAGGCCAAATGGAACCATATTTTGAGCAACCAATGACAGGCTGAAAACAGATCTCATTCTTGCTACTAAACAAGTACACTGCATTATCAGTAAATGAGTCGTCGGGGGTGCCACATTTCTTGGAACCTAAATCTATAACCACAATTTGGCTTAATTGACTTGGGACATTTTAACTATCGTTGTTTATGCTTGAAGAAATTAGAACAGAATGAAGAGAATTAGGAGGAGACAAGAAAACAGGAGACAACATACACAAAACACAAATATAGAAACACATGCATTCAAACCCTCCCTACACAGACACACAGAAGTCACACACACATTCAGGCTCAGTAAATCACCACAAGTAATTTTTCACATTAGACTCCAATCCCTCACCCGCACTCCTGTGACTACACTTTGTACACTTTATCGAAAGTGCCCTCACACACACTCTCCACCCTCCTATCATGTTCATCTTCAACATCAACTCCACTCAGAGTATGGCTTTATGACTACTCTGTAGGAAAATAGGGAAAATGTACATCTATACAACCAAATGTCACCTGCATCAACTATATATGCACTGTGAATTGGAGTTTAAAGTCTTAAAAGCATAATCCTGTTAATACAGTGTATTTGGAACCATGATAGAGTCCATTTGAGAAAATATAGATATTAGATGAGGGAGACCTGGGGTGAACAACTTGGTAGAGTGCTGTGTCGTGTATGTGTGACCTTGCAAAGACTAAAAATGTGTTCTTGGTTTGATAACTCGTTCAAAAAGGAGTATAAAAGAAACATCTGTGGTACCTTCTATAGTTGATATGCAAATTTAGAGGTAATTGGTGAATGGGAGAATGTAACAGAATAAAAAAGGCAATTACGGAGATAAAGTTGTGGTGTTGAATGATGGAAATACACAAACGCAGGAGATCTCTAAAGTTTCAGAGTAAATAAAGCCAGTCAGGTTAATGACCTGGAATGCATCTTAAAGGGTGAAGTGAGTCATGTGTGCACATGCGTATGTTTTCAGTGTCTCCACATTTATTTGATGAGTAAGGCATCTGTCCTTGTTCTCTGGGCTCATCTGTTTTTCTGTCTGATTTATTTATATATTTTATATTTATATTTATATTCTGCTGTAAAAAAAAACACTGTACGGACAAGATGAAAAAGAACAGTTTTCAATGTTTATTTTTACCGTTTTGAATAGCTTTGGATCAGTTAACACATGCTAATAAATTTGCTGTTTAATGCAATGTCTGACAAAACTCATGCATGTATTTTTATTTAGGATTTTAAGAGTAATTTCCAGAAAATTCATCTTTCATTCATGAAATATAAATTCATGACTTCTAATTGATTCATATGTTATTTATTTTAAGTTCTTGTATTTGTCTAGTACATAGACTGGTAGTACACCAATGACACTTCTAAGGGGCATCATGTGAAGTGTAGGATTCAGTGTTTTTAGAGTCTCACAACTTTATGGAAGTAAAATACAACACTGGAGTACCCCTTTAACAAACACACACAAATCTTGATTCAGTTACAGTTACATAGCACTCTGGTCTGAATTTCAGTTGATAAGGCGACCATGTAGAATCGGCTATGATGTTGTTAGCCAACCATTACTAAGGATTTAAAGAGCACTTTCCTGGATATCCGATACAGTAACTACCAAGAGCAGGAGCTAAATTCTCCTTTGTTCTGTTGAGATGTGTTATGGAATCTTAAAAATAATATTTAGATTATCAGATGACCACTAAATTGCTCTTTGTTCTTGTCTGATATAATACTACCAATACATCAGCTACTGCGGTTTTGATTTTAATGTGATAAAAGAAGCTGAAAAACAAAAAGGGCAGGAAAGTTTTTTTTAGTTTATATTTGTCTTATCAGTTTGTAATCCAACATAATTCTGTCTTGCAAGTCAACCTAGATTAACAATTTGAATAGTTAGATGAGGGCTTATTTGTAGGATCATGGCACTTCAATTTCAGCTTGCTTTCAGTTTGTTTACTTTGATGAAAAAAATAATGAAATGTCAGTGCCTGCGGAAAATAACAGCTTTGAAATAAGCAGATACTGAAGTTACAATTTAGGTTTCACATTTGGATTCAGGGAATAATCTGACCCCAAGATAAAGTTGGAAAATGTCTAAACCAGTGCACAGTTGGCTCAGGTATCAACACGACTTGTACAATATTGTGACTAATAAAGCTGAGGATTTTCTTTGTGCTATCAAATCCTGTCCTGTAGTTCCTGTAGACCCTGACCCCTGATCTCCCAGAAAATGAAGGGATTACCAAGTAGAATCACCTTAAGAGGAGCGGTAAATTATGCTAAAGTGGTTTCAGGAAATAATGTGTGCTACTCACTCAAGGACATCTCTGTTGAAGGGCTTCTTGCTGTTGCCAAGGAACTCTCCTATCATCTGTCTGCTCAGGCCCTTTCTCTGTAGCAGGAAGTGGGCCACTCCAATGGGTGTGTCTGGGATGAAGCCTCGAGAGATCAGGAACTGAAGGCCCTTGTCAGGGTTTCTGAAAGAAAAGAGAAGAAAGGAGTAAATAGAAATCTTTTCAGTGTTTTATGTCCTAAATGTGGTGGTAGTAGCATGGCTGAGACAAATGGTTTGTATTTTAACATACTTAACCACACTTAGCAGCAATAACAAGTCAATTTCTTCAGATTATTTATTCAGGTATAAGTGTTACACACATGCAAACCACACAAACAGAAGTAGAGCTACATCCTTTATTTCTTTATTATTCATTTTAATGACTGCTGAAAGGACATTAAAAATAAATAATAAAAAAATGATGCATTGCAGTAATGAGGTTCTTGGTCTGAATATTTGTAGGTTTTGCAGGCGCTTACTGTGCACACCTGCACAGTGGGCTAAAAGTGATAAAGCACACAGGGCAGAATGTCATCTGTATTCATTCCCATGCTGAATTACAAAATTCATTAACAACTACTTAACAGCTTGACACTGCTAAATTCAGAGGATACTGCCAGAACCATACTGGCTGATCAGGGATGCAGCTTTATAGCCCTACTTATATATACAAAGACTTTGAGAAATTCTTAAGAAGACTTTGTTGGACTAGGATAGGTCTAAGATTTGCTTGAGTCAACGTTTGTGACTTTTGTTTGTGTTTTTCATTAATTTAGTGGTAAAATGTTCATTATGTTGTTGATTTTTACCAGCAAGCCAAAATCAAGACCAACGGCTGCCTGCAAGATCATATATCAACCCAAAAAATGTTTGTCAGTGTAACCTTTGGATAAATAGCACCTTCATCATCAGCAATAAAACTCACTTTGAGGTTTTGCTGTTTCAGCCTTACTTGTTTTGGTACGACCAATAGCTTGTGATGGCCAGGGGAGGACTGGTAATCTGGCATACCGGGCATATGCCCTTTGGGGCCGGTGTAACGTAAGTTTTTAAAAAATGGACCAACGACAGTCCAATGTCTCACGCATTAGTGTGCGTGGTGCAGTGCAGAGCAGGTGAGGACCCAAACGCAGGACACGAAAGCCGGCAGGTACAGTTCAGCAGTTTATTTAACAAACACAAAGCGAGCACACTTACTGGTGAGTGGCTGAATAACAAAGTCCAAAGTCCAAAACCAAAACCAAATGCAGAATCCAAAATGATGAGACAGGGAAGACAAGCACACTGCTACACAGGGTAATCCACAAACAATGACCCAACAAAGACAAGACAGAATATAACCAGGAATATATACAGGGACTAACGAGCAAGGCGGGAGCAACACAGCTGATAGGAATCAGGGTAAACAAGACACAGGCAGAGAGAGAGAAAGAGAGAGCAGAGGAACAACAGAGGCACTGACATGACAAACAGAGCAACAAGACACACACTCACACATGTAACAAAATACTAGAACACAGAGTACAGGAGACTAAACCAATCTAATGTACACAAGAACTAAGACTAATGACATAAACTAAAACCCAAAACCCCCCAACACAACACACAGACAGGATCATGACACAGTGAAGCACGGACAGTGGCCTATTGGGTAATTTTCTATACTGACGCTGGGCTGGCTCAATCACATCTCTTACTACATCTCTTACTACTTTTACTTGCGACAGGAGCTGCAGTAGTTTTGACATCAGCTGCAGTACCCGACATAGTGCAGGCAGAGGCACTTGAAGGAGTACAGGAGAGTTGTGGCCACTGCCAGGTAGAGGAGGAGGTGTGTGACAGCGGAGCTGAGTGACAGAGTCACCGTGACAGGCCCGGGAGGTAGGGTCATTGGTATCATTTACACTGGGGAAACTGGGGACATGTCCCCCCACTTTTTAAAAGCATTTTTAAAAAAAAAATCAACTTTCACCTAGAAATGTTAATTAAAAAAATCTGCAACAAAAGTTTATTTGCATAATAAGAAGACCATGCAATTTAAATACAAAAGAAACATTGTTAGGTTGTCCAAAAATGTAGTAACTTAAGCTAAAAAAAAGTTATATTTATATATATACTTCAAATACACACTTCTGGTAATTGGTAAGTGGAAGCATTATTGCATGTGTCTATGTGAGAGTCTAATGCTGTGGCTCAATTCGCGGTGTTTGGTACTTACTCTTGCTATTTTGAGTGTGGTCATGCTGACAATTATATAAAAATGCAGTGCACTATGTACCATTATGAGTCCTCGTATGTTGTAAAAGTTAAAGTGTGAAATGCGCTGGACACTCATGCCTCAATGGTCGCCATCTTGGCTATGCAGCATAACAAGAGGGAACGTTGCAGTGGTTGTTTCAGTGAATGCTCCACTTTATGCAAGTTATACATGTGTTTTTTCCCCCCACTAAATACCACAACACTATATTTGGATTTTGGTTATTGGGTTAATCTGGTGGTTATGCTTTGTCTGGTTGCAACACAGCATTAAAAAAAGAAGAGGAAAAAGCCTTCAAATGTTGCGATCATCACTCCGATAAGTGCACACCAGACATGTTCGATTTGAGACAACACTACCCTGTTAAAATACACAGACTGCGCAAGTATACAGATGGAAGTGTACTAACTGAAGTATCCAAATAAGATTGATAAGAGACACAGGATAAGTAAACATCTATTTGTCTGGAAAATTAGTTACAATGCTAATGGCTTTAGAAGATTGTCTTAACATCTAATTGATTTGCATGAATCATTGTTTTTGACAATTATCTCCTTTTCTATGATCCTATCAAAAGTCTTCCTGATAGTTTTAGCTGACTGTATAGCAGAAGTTACTTATGTATGAAGAGGGGAGTAATATCGTGACTATTTATAACCCTATTAGACACAGAGGATAGTTGCTCTAGGGAGGCTACCACATTATTGGCACAACTCTCCCTCTACAGTGACTATACAGTGTTTAAACCACAGTCTTTACATAACAGAGCAGTGTGTGTGTGTGTGTGTGTGTGTGTGTGTGTGTACCACAGCTAATGGGTTTAGTAGGGCGAGGGTGGGACAGAGGGGAATGGAGAGGGGAGGATAAAGGGCAGGATATAAGGAGGAGGCTGGAAGAAGACCAGACAGAGCAGATGTGCGGGAATGGGAATGTGAGGACAGAGAGGGGAGGACGATGAGTGCAGGCTACACTGCCTGAAAGCATCTGCTGTGACAGTCTCAGCACACTCCCAGCTTTCAGCTCACCCTGTCAGCTGAAGGTGATGTCTCGCCAAATGAATTTGGCAGATATCACTCATTTGATGTTTTCCCAACAACAGATGGATCACACATGGTGATTATTATTCACAATCAAAAGTGGATGAAGGGAGGAAGATACGGAAGGAAAGGGAGGAAATGATGCAGGAGATACAAGATGGATAGATTCAGATGAGTGGTGCAGAAACAGACTATCCTCATCAGAAAATCACAAGCATGGGTTGTTTGTTGTTTACATTTTCCAAGTCATGGACCTGTTGTGATTGTGCAGATGATGTTTGTCCTTTTCCCGGCTCAATGGTGGGAGTACTGTTGTGTCTTTATAATGCAGCAAAATCTAAAAATCTTGGTAACTTTAACACAGAGATCGTGGTTCACATCTCATCTCTGGTGTACCTCCTACTGCAACCTTGTCTCCTAGAAATTAAAGATACATACTAGGTTGTTTTGCCAGTTACATTTTGATGTGGGATGTAATTGTCACCTGGATTATGTTCACAGGCAGCATGTTTTCAATTATAGGAAGTGCTACATATGGATTACTCAAGGAAAACTTAGAGAAGAGGTTTTGGTTTGAGCACACAAAGTAGATGACTAACACAGTTATTATAATCCAGCGTTAATGTTTTTAATATTTAACCAAGACAATTACAATTTTTCCTTAACCTAACCAAGTCCCGTAAGGCCTTAAACATAGCCATAAACTCATGCTTTAGAGAAAAGGGAAGGGAAAACAAATGAAAAACATTGTCAGTGAACATTTAAGTTCAGTATCAACATTTTGCATTATATACAGTACACAGTACTGTATATACCATATTACAGGGTTACCTTCAGTCAACATTGGTTTGGAACCAACCATAAGTAGTTTCCTAATCTTAATCAAACCTTCACCATAGAGGTGTCTTTATTTTGTGACGGGACAGTTGAGAAACACAGGAAACGTAGGAGAGATGGAGCGACATGCAGCAAAGGGCTGCTGGTCGGATTCAAACCCAGGCCGCTACAGCAAGGACTTAGCCTTTGTACATGGGACGCGTGCTCTAGTGGTGAGCTAACTACTGCCCGGCAAATTACCTCTTTTTTCATTTACGAGGACTTGGTTGGAGCAGGTTACATGTAGCTGACAACATAAAACTGGCTTATTACAAGATTGAAGTGTGAAAAGAGAACAAGAATACAAAATAAAGACACACACACAAACAGAGGAGGGAAACATAAGAGACAGTGCCAGACAGGACCCAGATCTCATGCTAAAATGACAACTTCCAAATAAATTGTTCTGGGCCTAGACATGTTTCTCTCTCACACATACTTTTCTTGCTTCCTTGTTGCACACACATTCACCTTCACCCCCATCATAAATATACTCCCCTCACCTCCTTGATATCCACTTTTATTTTAGATCTATTTCAGATGTGCACAGTTGTCATACTTCAGAGCTGTTTTATTGCTTTTACAAGTACTTAACTGTCAGCACTACATGTTGCCTATTTTTTCAGATGCACAGATTTCTGTTTCATTACTAGCGAGTGACAGATTGATGGCCTGTTAGTGCCTCTGTGCATTTTTCTGAGTGGGTATACGATTGTGTGGTGTGACTGTAAATGCTTCGAAACCCCAAATCATTACACTGGTGTGGACTTGCTGTTATGAAGCTCTGCTCTTGTCCATTAAGTCTGCTTTTCCCGAAAGGGCAAGAATGTACTGATATGGCTGATTTTACCTACCTTTAGTTAGCATTTTCTTTGTTTTTTAGCAGCAGTTTCCAACACTTTTCGTGAAATGTACGGCCAGAGCCCTGTTGACACATGATGTTCCAAATGTGTGCATTAGAATTTTGAGATGATTTAAAACTATTTGTTGATTAACACTTATTAATTAAATGTTGATATTGTTACATATTGTTATGTATTAGCTTTAGCTATTTCAAATGTTTAGTCATTGGTTTGACTTTTAGCTAACTATTTCAACAGTTTAAATCCATTACTTTAAGATGACTATTTTATTTATATGCAAGTATTTTGTGATGTAGTAAGTCCATTTACCATTTTTACCATACCACTTATAGCTAATTAGGCTACAGCCAGCTATTTCAACTGTTTATCAGTTAGCTTTAGCATTAGATTTGTCACTTGCTAGCACTCACAATACACAGCTCACTCACTATGTATATTATCAAACCGTAATTTCTTCCCCCCAAGTTCCTCAGTTGAGCTACTGTACAGTCTTCTATGTACCAACTGTCAATTTCAGAAGAGAAATTATTAATGCTTCCTCTGTTTGCCATCTGGATTTCAGAGTTTGTAATTATGTGTTGGGTCATTTAGCACCGAGGGCAGAATGCTAATGCAGCCCAGGTTTGTGTTTGCACAAACAAGCACAAACTGTACATACGTTTTTTTTGTACAGCTCTGTCCTTCTGGCGTCAGGTTGTACCTCTCGAACAGTCGGCCAGGCTTTGCAGATCTGCTGTGTTAATTAGCCTCACTCGACATATGTATTCAGATCTGTCTTTCTCTCTCTTGCACTCTCTCTTCACTCTTACACCACAATCTCTTATGCCACCTTTTATTTAATTCATACTTCACTGATGGAGCTTTCACGCATGACAGGGAGTCGATCTGATTCCACCGTGAACTGCTGTAATGTCTGATCAATGTATTCACTACACTAAAATGTGTGCGGCAAGAAAGTGAATTAAGGATATGTCTAACCAAGTAGTGTAAAATGGAAAAGTCATGCATACAAAAAGAGAAATCTACTTAGGAATCTGTGATTAATGTCACACCTGCTCACATCTTCCCCTCTCTGCCCGTTCCCCGCTGAAGGTTTGGTACCAGCTCCCTTGTGTGATGTCCTTGACACACTCTCCCCTCCCATAATGGAGTCATTGTCATTCCATCCACACTCAGGTGGAAACTTTATCAAGTGGCCTCTCTCTCAACCCTTTCCCCCTCTACCTTTTTGTGTCTCTTTCAGTTCCTCTCTCTTGCTTTTGCATTCCATTACCATCACTCACTGTTCCTGTTCAATATGTTTATATATGTGTGTATTCTTGCGTGCACACACACACACACACGCTCACACATCACATTATCCAACTGTGGGCATACATGTGAGCTTTTTTGTCCGCATGATCAAGCAATACCCAAGTTTTAGCCCAAAGCAAACAGCCCTGTTTAAGATGCAAAGGATACAACAGCGCAGGTATTAGAGGGAGGATATGAACTGGTGGAACTAATAAGCCTCAAGTTCGATTGCCCTCTGTCTCTCTACTTTTTTTAATTTTTTGCTCTCCTTGCTCATTCAATCTCTCTCCTCCCTTGTAGTCAATTTATTAAAAGTCAGCTTATCTTTCAAGGTGTTTGATCAGGTGAATGAGAAGACGGGAATTGCAAATAGATAGAAAAGCCTATGAAACCTGTGGTTTTGTGAATATATCTCTGAAGAGTCTCAGAACCTCGTAATCAAACTGGGAACTTTCATTAAACAGTCATTACAAATGTGTAGAGTCATCCCTTTCCTTCAAAAGATATGTAATAATAAAATAGTTTCAAATGAAATCTGAACAAACAGATAAATGCTACAGTCAATCTTTCTCTGCCACTCTAGCAGCCATACAGACACTATCAAAATGGACATTTTTGAAAAACTAATTGTAAAGAGTATAGTAAATATAGTCTGACCGAGTGAGACATTTTGTAAGAACTGGCAGGGCTTGAGAGAGTCACTCAATCTAACTGGTAGGCTGGACTAAAATACCATTATGTGCTCTACACAGATAAAGATTAAAGCAATGTTTGGGAAGTGAGAGTGTCAATACTAGGTTAGAAGTTCCAACTCATCCTTTGGATTAACAAGGCAAATGTTTTCTCTTTACATCCAATATTAATTTTAATCATTGTTTCATTTAATATTGTGTTGTAGTTTTTTTGCTCATTTGAGCATGACTAAATACAGACTTAAACTTGAACAGTCAAACCATAACTCTATGCTTTAAGTAGTTTTACTGTATATTGTTAAATTTAGCAGCTCACAATTTAACAAGTCCTTCAAATTAAAGGACAAAATATCTCTTTTATCCATGCCCTCTAGAACCACATACAGAGGCGTTTTCTAAACTAATGCCACTATGACATCATGTGCCTTTTCAATACCGTTATAAGCCACTGCTGAAAATGAAATCTGTTTTATGATTTGACAATGCTCTGGTTAAGGTTTAGTTAAGTTTAAAAATGAAAACAACTTGGTTAGATTTGGGCAAACATCATGGTTTGGGTTAAAAAGTTAGGGTTAGGTATTAAGGTTAGGGGACATTCGCCGTCATGGTTATAATAATAAACATTTGGTTAAGATTATGGAATGGTCACCTGATTTCCCTTTTTGCTAGAATCAGCTAGAATGCTTTATCACTTCAATGTAAAGAAGGTCTGTAACAGTCTCTTAATATATAATTAATAATTAAATACATATTTGATATCATAAGTTACTAGCATGTGACGTGATTGTTTTGTGGTGAAGGAACATACAGTAATCTTTTCTACGTAGTTGACAACACTTCTTTAAATCAAAGTTTCTGACACATTTCCTGGATATTAAAAGTCAAGATTTGGATTTGGAGAAAAAGTCATATTGCGATTATTGTGGACAATATTGCGATTGCAATTCGATTTAAGTGGAACAAATGGTAGGGCCTTTTGCCCAATGCCAGCTAGGATTGGCTCCAGCCCCCCCGTAACCCTGTATGCAGGATAAGCGGTTGACGATGGATGGATGGATGGAAATGGTACTATGTCTGTGTTTGAAACGGGCCAAACTGCTGTCTCAGAAGGTGTCTAACAGGTGTCTCCTGAGATGCCTTCAAGCTGCCCCAGTAACGGCCAGTTTTGAAGGCAGCATCGATGCTGACCTAATGCTGGCTATTATTCATAAAGCAGCGCGTCTGTGGCCGCCAGAGCTATCGAAAACTGGTCAAGATGGCGGACAAACAAGCCGAATATGTACACAATTATATGTTTTTAAAAGTTTTTAGTAGTTTTCTCGCTTCTATTTTTGATAATCTATCGAGAACTAAACATTGAACTATAATAACCAACCAAGTTTGCTCACTGTAACCAACCAAGTTTGCTCATTACGATTTCTGAGGCGTCTGTTAGCCGTTTGGCTTTTCAATAGCTAGTTAGCTGTTGTTAAGACTAGCGTCTCTTCTGACAGCCAAAAGAGAGGCAACACGGCGTACTGACGTCACGCGTTGCCGTAAGTGTTGCCTTAGAAGGCTGTTCGAAGCTAATATAAACAGAGCTGCCTCCACTTGAAAGTGATGCCTTCTGAGGCAGCTGTTTATTATGGTATCGAGGTAGCGAGGCAACTGCCTTCCATTTCGAACTCAGTCTATATGAGTCTACTTGTTAATTATCAAGCAATGCGCAAAATACTGACTTTTTGAAATGTGTATTTCTCAACTTGAACAAACAAGAACATGAACAAGTAAAACAGATGTGAAACAGAACAAGTTGAGCGTGTTGCTCTACGGAGAAGGCGACTTGAAGGAGTAAATATATATAATATGCACACTGCCACTGTCTAATGCAGAGTCTGTATTCACAACCTGGAGGAGTATATGTATATGACTGTATATGAGTGTATTAAAAAAAGAGTACAATGTATAGTTAATCGTATACCCATATAATAATATTATGGTTACAATAATATATTAAATACTACATTCAATTAGAATTTCATATAATAGTATACTTTTTTACAACTAGTTGAATATTATATCCAGTTACAGCTGTTTCATTTCTGTAGGTTGTTATTGTTTAATCCTTGTGCTAGCAAAAGGCTCTACTTTGGTCTCTAATTTGTTAACGCTAAGTACTAACTTGTCACTTGTCCCACCCTATCCAGGCTGTGATTTGTTGGTTGACGAAAAGTGACTGACAAGCACATGGACTCAATGAAGTTAAACATGTTGAACAACAAAAGACAAAGATGCAGCGAGCATTAAATGGCCAGCGAGCCAAACACAAACCTTCCTTATCTTCTCCAAGTTTTCTTCTGTCTTACCGCTTCAGCTGGTGCTGACTTCTTTCTGTCACTGTCTCTGTCACAGAGCGCTTGGACACATCCAACTATGTTTTGAACGATTAGTGGCGCAGTGGTGCATCACAAACACCTTTTCTGTTTCATTAAATTGCACACTTTTTGCTGTTGTGTAATCGCACATGACGACATTTGATTAATTGTGCAGCCTTAACTAGTGCCCTATACACTATACTAAATACAGACATACAGAATTTGCCCTTCGATTCTGTAAGACACTGCTTAAAAGATACCTTTTACCTTGTGATTTTTTATATTATATTTAGATAATTGTTGCACACCATTTGGTTAGTTGAAATCAAGTATAAAAAGCTAAACGCAAAACAAAAAAGTTAGTTCAAGACACATTTTGTGCACAGCAAAATTGGGCAGGTTTTGTTCTACTATAAATCTGTAATTCTTTTTCTTGATGCTCTTTGGGAGATCTCCTAAACAGATGTTGTTAATTTTATATTCTAATCTAATTCATAATACACCTTATTAAATTTTCTGTATAATCTACCTCCTTCTTTGCCTTTGAAAATAGAAAAATATACCCTACTTAAATTTACTTGACAGCTTCACATCTCTCTTTTAGGCCATTAACATTTTATTTTATTTTGCATATTTTGTACATTTCATCGGGTGATTATTCCATCTTCCACCAAGTTACTGCACAGCTCATTCCTGTTCCTCTTGTTTTCAGTGTCATGCTCCAGCACTGAGTCAAAGTTAATCGGCTTTATTGTGCACTTTTATTGCGCTGCAGAGCTTGGCAGAGAGCAAAAAAGATAATGTGTGTGTTTATGAGCTCCAATCTTCTAAATTTGTATGAGATGGCATAATTGGGGAAATATCTTAACAAAATCTTGTAGTGGTTTTGAACCCAAGGGAACACAGTGTATTTTGCATCACTGCAAGATACTTTGGAAAGCACAGAGAGCTTCTACAGAAATGGATGAGTTGGCAGGGACAAAAAAGCCTGCTTGGATTGAAATGTTAACAAATTTTTCATTCCAATTCCCAAGGTGTCGGTTCACACAGTGCTGAAGGAACTTTTAATTACATTCACAACTCGCAGCAGAATGACTAATGAGAATTTTAGGCTTTGTGCATCGTTTCCATTATTTTTTTAATTCACCCCTCATGTATTCCAAGTAATTGTATGCAGCTGCTCCATCAGTGGTTGAGCTCAACTTGTAATATATGAGTGAGCCAGTACATTTATTTGAATATGTGGGGTGTTAAGGTCCTTTAGGGTATGCTCTGGGTGAAAAGCTAATAGAGCATATGGTAAATCTCCCTATTTAAAGATTGCTTCCAAGTGTGCCGTTGGCTGCGTAGCGCATTTTCAGGAGTCATGTGGTTACAAAAATTTCTAAAAGGAGAATTCAAAGTGTTAAACAAATAAAACCAGGTTTGTTTTGAGGCATTAACCAAGCTAAAGTCAGCTCCCACACTAGATTTCACTCTGCTTTTCTAGCTTGAAATAAATGTTGACATAAACGTATCTGTAATATGTAAAAATAGGGTTTTTCAGTGTTTCTAGCATAACTAGCTGGAGGACATAGTTCACTAAGCTTTCTGTTTACTGCAAAACTGAGTTAGTTTGGCACATGTCTCAAGTGTTTCTCTCAACAAATCAACAAATTCAGTCAGTGCTGGCCCCATGCAATGCTGTCACCATGGCAACGTTTTTCTTCCTATCTCTCGTTGCCATGTAACCACCTTGCACCTGTCTGGAGCGCCTCTTGGGAAGGTCTTATCTGATTCTGACTTTGTCACTCTTCACAAGGCAGCAAGGGAAACTGAATTCACAATGACTGAAAAGCTGCAACCAGCAAACATAAACAAGTTTTTCAAGCCAGACATGTTTTTCTTCTGCTGACAATTTGTGAAGCCACAGAGGAAAATGCAATGAGAGTTGGGTATTAGGATTGCAAGAGTTACCTGTATCAGGTTTAACCCCGTAAACTTGGGTACTTGGTATTAAAGGCACACTTTAAGACTGGCACTTCATACCTGACACAAAAGTCTGATAAAATGTATCATCAAGTTCTTATAAAAATAAACTATATTGAGAAACCTTAGTTAGGCAGAGCACGTCTGTCAATCTGTGGATTTTTTTTTTCAAGCAGAAGTAGAAAGAGCAATCCTTGCCATTTAAAGAGTCTGGAGGGTGGTATCTTTATTTTACCCTTTAAAAAAATGGATTAAACAGCATGTTTACCTATTAGGCTCAATCGTTAGCATATCTGGCTAACTAGGTTACTCTCTGCATTATTTTCAAGGCCAAAGAGAACTTAACATTAGCATGCCAGCTTAGCATGCTGCAAACAGGTTAATGTTTATCTCCCCAAAGTTAATCTAACATGAGCAATTCTGCCCTGCTCTTGGATTTGGAGAATTTTACGCTCCCGCAACCACATTTAAGGTTACCTGAGATGATGTTAGCGTTATGTTTCCTTCATCCTAAAAGTCTGTTCTCATGTTAAGTGAAAACATCCTGCTTTAAAATAGGGATAAGGATAGGGATAGGAATAAATTAGGGATCCTATTGTTTCAAAAAAGACCAAAACAGTGGGAAAATGCCACTGTTATCATTTAACTGTGCAGTGCCAGAATGAAACACTTGACAGCAGTACTGTAACGTAGGGCCATGGGACTTAGCCAGCTGTCATTTGCACCATGTCAATCTCCACACCTTTTACTGTCTTAAGTCATCCTCTCTCTTTTTGTACCTCTGATTTGTCTTTCTGAGAAGAAAAAAGGCACCACAGATCTAGCTTGGGACTTGGGCTTGATTCTGTTTGTTCTTTCAGCACAATGGGGACCTGTGAGGAAAAGTGCTTTTCTTTGCTCTTAGAGTCCAGAGGGACCCGTCAAACTGATGCGGGTTGGATCCAGACTATTTCATAAATCTCTCTGTACATAAAGTATACTTTCCAATAAAACCACTGTACTTTCTCTTTTAATCTTCACAATAATAATGATAATCAGAATATATATTCATCCTTTATATCTGTATCAGCAGATTTAATGAATTTAAAACTTTTCAAGAAGAACAATTACATTACTGGACCCTGATTAACTAACTCACAAACAGTAACTCTAATTGTTTCATTAATTTTGTGTTTCACTGCAGTTAATTATGGCTAATCAGTAAACAGTGATTTAAAGTGAAAACACAAACTTTAGCCTGATTGAAAAATTAATTAGAATACACAAAAGACTGAAAACGCAGTGGCTACTCACACATTGAAGAGGTTGAGGCCAATGCGGTAGAGGCGTTTTCGCATGACGTCAGTGGAAAGGGTGGGTGATTTACAGCTAGCGGGGTTCTCGCAGTGGTAGCGCGGCAAGCTGAGGATCATGGCCTGCAGTGCTTCCTTGGACGAGGCTTCAGATGTGGAGCGTGCCTCTGTCGACGTGCTGCTGCTGCTCATCTGCTCTGAGCTGTTGTCTGCTGTCTCAGAGCCACACCTCTTCACCTCTAGGGGCTCTACCACGGGGGGAGCTCCCCAGCAGTAAAGCCCCATGTGGTGGAGGTGCATAAGGGGGTTCTGTGGGTGGTGGTGCCACCACCACAATCTCTCTGGGCTTTGAGGGGCAGCCATCTTATCCAGAGGGGTTATGGGAGGTTGCTCATCATCCCCTAGCTCTTCTTCACTCGGAGGAGGAGCAGGGAATTCAACATCCTGCTCGTCTCCTTCTATATCTGATTCTGGGGGTGGAGGGGGTTCTTGTGGGGGCGGAGGGGGATCTATGGGTTCAGCTGGGAGCTCTGCAGGAGGAGGAGAGGGTTCTTGTGAGGGACCAGGAGGAATGAAGGCTGGAGTGGAGTTTGTTGTTGTGGAAGTAGTCGTGACAGTGGCGGCAGCTCCCTCTTGTTGGACACAGCTGCCGAGGGTGACAGAAGTGGAGGATTCCAAGACTGAGGATGAAACACGGAAGTTCTGGCTGTCAATCTGCACCGTCACATCCCGGAATGCCATCATCAGCTTGCTTGCACTTCTTGACAGGTCACTTGGGTCAACCAGGCCTTGAGGAATTGTTGACTCTCCCACACCACCTCCTTCTCCTCCACCTGCTACTCCTGCGGCTGCTGCTGCTGCTGCACTAAAGGAGTCAGCACTAAACTGATAAGTGCCACCTTCTTGCAGTGAACACATGGTCTTCAGGCTCCAGTTGCTGAGTGCATCATCTATGGACTTTGCCAGTGACTGGACCTGTTCAGTGAATGAATCTTCCAGGTCAGTCAGCGTGCCACCAACTGTGGTAGGCAGAGATGGTGAGCGCACCAATGGAATGCCTGCCAAATTGCAGCCTTCTGCCAGGGCCCGTTCAGCAGAGAAACCTTCTGTGTTTTGCACACGGACCTTGCGCAGGGAGATGCGTCGAGGAAGACGACTCTCAAGCAGCGAATTGCGGATCTTCTCGAAGTTCTTGCTGAGCTGGTACTGGCGGAAGGCAGTCTGGATCTTGCAGGCGGCACGGCGGGAGATGAGGTGGCCACCGTATTTGTGCTCTAACATTTCGATCTAAAAAAAATGGAAGAAACAAGGATACAAAAATAAAACAATCAATTGCTGGAATTTATGTTGTATTTTTGAACTCACAGGAAAGAGACAACAACCTGTAACCTATCAGGACAATCCACAGTTACAGTAAAATCATTCCTGTCTGGACTATGTAACAGTTATGACTACAAATTGATTAGAAACTGCTGAACAAACACAGAAACACAGTTAAGGTCAAAGAGGGCTTCTCATCTGTGACTCACATAATCCCCTGTATCATGGATGCTTATATTTGTGAACAGGGAGCATGGGTGGCATGCCACTACCGGTATTTCAACATCTTAATAATATCCTCTTGCTTGTCGCTGTGGTGCATGGAAGATGTATATGGTATATGAGTTGAATAGAGATGTGAAAACAGGTGGAGTGTGGGTGGAAAATGAATGAGTAGTACATTAAAAGACGAATGGGATAATTATGCTGGGAAAAGGGCTGAACAGTCCACTTTTTAGAAGAAGTAGGCAAAATTCAAATATTAAAGTACTCAAATTCAAACAATAATACCCAGAGATTGTTCAGTAATTTTATTTTGCAAGCTTGCCTTGTGATGTGTGTACTGAAACTATATACAGTTTGGTCAAAGCCACAGTTTGAAAGAGAGAACACAATAAAAGCTGACTCATGGCATTTGGACAAACTGTTCATTTCCTCAGCAAATAGAACTCATAATCTCTCCGAATTCCATAGAGGGGTCCTCCACACAACTTTAAATTGTCTGAAACTGAACAAGCCATTAATCTTGCCTGTGAAAAATTGCTCAAATGCTATGGGAAATAGATAGAGATGTAATATAACCATCCTCATCTGGCAGCAGCTCAAACACTAGATGAGACCTCTTTGAGTTTCCCAGAACAATCAGGGTGTGGGTATCTTTGGAAGTGCCCAGAAAGAGCTCTTATCTTCGAGTCACTCTGAAATCCCTTTCATTCAGACTAAATCAATGAATATAATTCTGTTTCTGTTCTAACTTTATCAAGGGCACACGTGTGGGGGAGGATTAAGCTTGGAAAGAATAGCAGTGTCGCATTCTGTCATTTCACAAATGTGAAAAAATGTACCCATTCTAAATATACTGCATTGAAGTGCCCATTAAACAGCATTGCATTTAATTCTAGGAAAAAGAAATCCTTGATGTTCTCCCCTCATTGTTTTCTTTCTTTCTCAGGGTAATGTGTTGTTGAGGATTATTGCTTATTTGGACCAAGTAAAATATCCCTCTGGAAATTTGTAATAATGGTTACCATGGCCATGAAGATCAAAATCTGACTTTCTGCCACTTTTCGCTTTAGTCCTGGACAAAGTCATCCAACCACCTTGTACAGTCTCCTGATAGGCTGTCATGGCTAAAGGGTTTGCAATTTGTGATAACTGGTTAGTTCAACAAGATGCAGCCTTTGCCGATGTCACTAGAGAAATGGAATCACATACAAAGCTCT
Source organism: Lepomis macrochirus (assembly GCA_024633595.2). Classification (NCBI taxonomy): domain Eukaryota; kingdom Metazoa; phylum Chordata; class Actinopteri; order Centrarchiformes; family Centrarchidae; genus Lepomis; species Lepomis macrochirus. The sequence goes on along the minus strand of JALXJV020000024.1, from coordinate 14,795,906 downwards.
TTAGAAAAGTGGAATGACACTGAAAATCCATCTTATCTACTGCATTTACATTTCACTGCAGAGCCTCTGTGAGCAAAGTGAGACGTACTGAGAATATTAAAGTGGTTTCTGAATAGGACACTGGTTTGGAGCTATACTGTATCTGCTGATGGCGACTTCTCACTAGCTGTCAACTCTTGCAGACTGGTCGAACTCAGCCTGAATATTCATCACTTTTTAATCTGGATTGTTCTGTGACTGCGCTGTGTGCACTCTTGAAATGACAAGGTTAGCCTTATCGGCATAAATGATCTCCAAAATAGACCTTGTGTAGGTTTTTTTTAAAAAGTCAGGCACAAAGGTAATATGATTGACCTCATTACTCAGAAAGGTGTCCCTCATCAAAACAAATTCTGCAAAGAGTTCCACAGAGGTGCCCTTGAATTTGAGAAAGGGCCGTCAGTGTGGCTGTGTTTGATTAAATGTGGCAGTCCAGCTTGTTTGTTTTTTCTTCTGCATAAGCTGGGTCAGAGATGATGAATAAAGCATTTTGGTCACGTTGCTTTCTTTATCAGAAAGTCTATCTGATACACTTTCCACTCAGATGGGATTACAGCTACCAAGACGATGGGGGAAGGAAGCATGGAGAGGAAGAAGAGAGTAAGAAAAGGATTTCATGCCAGTCTAGCAGGGATTATGGACTGGAGATGAGATGCCAGCACCATTAACACAGCCCAGCACTCTTTTATTTTGATTAACCACAAGGGAGCGCCTATTCTATTGGTCATTCTATTCTAACAGAGACAGAAACTGTTTATGCCCTAATCAAATCATGTATTCAACCATGAAACACAGACTATGGATTTAAAGTAATGTCTAGTCAACTGTCATACTACTTTTGTCTAAGGTTTGTGTTGTAAATACACTGCCATGATTAAAAGTAGGGTTGAGTGAGTGCTTGGTTGAAACGAGTATCCGGTACAGATAAGTATTATCAGCGTAAAATATCCTAATCTGTTTTCTAATAAACTATAAATATAGGAACCTTAAAAAAACATTGATTTGAAGCTCAATTCTGAGGCTGTTCTGTAAATAGACTTCTAATAAATATAGCAACTTCTGATCAACCCATACCGATTTCAGGCTTAAATAAAATCTAGTCCCATCCATGTCTGGGTTAAGCCCTGCGCATTTTCAGTACAGATACGGATACAGATAATTTAATTTCTTGGACAGATACGGATAGAGGTGTACTCACTCCTCCCTAATTAAAAGGGCATGTGTGTTGCAGTGAGAGGAGTGTGGCGATGTGGTATCGTAGTATAATACTACTTCTGATAATATTCTTAGCATGATGAATCTATTCATAGTCAGTCTAACATTTGACCAGGTGATCAGTTATGATTGACTAATGTATGTAAACTTGCCACCGTAGAAACAGCATCTACACAGCCTATGAAACAAGCCACAACTTAACTATGCGTATGCACTTTCGTACAGCACTCCGGTATAGCACTTTACCTTTGGTCATGTGATTGTACAAGCGGACTAAAGTTAGGCTGCCTGAACTGGCTCGCATGTTTGACATCATTTTAGTACTAGTAGTAGTATTTCAGGAATGATTATTATGTTAATGCAGTTTACCATGATATTTATGGCCACAATAATCTTAGCATGAACATTTGATACATGCACCTCTATGTACTTGGTTAAACAAAGGGAGAAGGACAAAGAAACAAGTGGCTCATGGTATTGAGGAAACAGTGAGATCTAGAAGGAGGTAGTGAGGTGGATGACCGGTGAAGAGTGGTACTGCTCCCACCCCCATTAGCCAACTGTCAGATCTACCTCTGATCACTTTACTAAGCGCTGACGGAGAGAGATTATTCAGGAGACGCGGCGGTTTGAGAAAATGGTGATGGCACTGCTCTGTTCCACTAGGGGCTGTAAATCGATTTTGACGGGCAGATCAGCACCATGCTGACCTCATGTTCCCCTCTGAATTAGATGTGAAAAAGGGTGCAAAACAAAGCAGTGCAAAGTGGTACAACACTGCAGAGTGCAGTTCTGCGTATATGTACAATTTGCAAGATACAACTGAGAGGAGAAGGTGGAATCATTTTATAAAAAAGATAAAGATGAATAAATGGAAAATGTACTGTAAATATTTAAAGTCAAGGACATATAAAGGTGCATTTATTTCTAGGGCTAAGAAGGTGTGTTAAATATGAGTGTAGAAATTTGAGGTAATGATTACATTGAACTAGAAACATGACCTCAAATCCATTGCCATTTCAGATATTTTCTGGTTACAGAAGCAAAAGCTGATTTTCAGCTTGAGATAGTGATGGTAGATATCTTGACTTGAAATATGGGACATTCTCTGTCTATATATGAAATATTAATACCCAGGGGCTTTAGAAAAGGAATGTGTTTTAGTCTGGAAATGTTTGTGCTTCAAATGGAAATGTGTCTCAGAACTTAAGGTCATCTGAAAGTACAGTGCACAGCCTGTTTTTTTTGTAATTTCAAGGGGGAGATTTTGCTATTTAAAGATGTGTGCCATGATTATTATGTCCTCCAAGAGATGACAGGATTGCACTCTCATGTCTGTATGGTAAATGTGAAGCTAGCTCCAGAAACTGGTTAACTGAGATAAGCTTACCATGGCTCCATCTGGAAGTAACAAAATCTACATCCCAGCACCTCTAAAGCTCACTAATCAACATTATATCTTGTTTGTTTATCCATACCTAACAGGCTGTAGCTTCATATTTAACGTACAGACATGAGAGTGTTATCAATCAGTGGCACAGGAACATGACAACATTGCTATCCAGTGACGATGTACTGTATATCTCCAACTTTGGTGATTTTTAATTTTTCGACAAACTGAAGGATTAAGTGTAAAAAAAAATCTACAACTTCCCAGGCTAGGTTATAACCATTTAAAAACTCAATTATCTGCTCAGAAATAAGGGACAAAAATGCAAAGCCACGATTATTAGCTTTCATGCTCATGCAAACTGTCTTATAGCACAGAAACATCTGCATGATTAATGAGATGATTATATAACAGCAAAACTGGGACACAACTAATGCTGACTGTATTAAAAAATGAGGATGACAATAAAAGACTTCAGAGGATGGTGAGCCGTTAAGCTGATTCATCCTTGACCAAAGTCAGTTAATGCAAAAGGTCAGTGGTTACTGGAAGTTGTTGCAGATGAAAACAAATGAAATTTATTATAATTTTTTTTTAAAAACACTGCGTCAATAAAAAAACTAGTGTTTCATTAAAATGGCAAAAACTATGACATGATACATTTTCACTGCTTCTTGATTGCCCCTTGTGCATTTAAGTGTCATTATGGACAAGCCATCAAACTTACGTTTTTTTCGGGTTGAATGTTTCACTTAAGGGAGATAAATGCCTTTTGATTCATGGGCTCTACAATTACAGAAATTAGCAGCAATTACAGGGCAGGAGCAGACTGTAAGTCAGGACTCATCACCTATCACGTAATCATCCTGTAAAACAAAAGGTTTTGCAGTCAGCGGACTGAACTTGTATTACTCATTTTTCCAAGACCTCTCTGTTTTATAAATATCTTTTTAGTAAATATGCTATATTCTATAAACAGGGATTTGTTTTAAGGCTTTGACTGAGAGAGTTTAAATGGACTACCATAGACAGGCAAATGAAAATGGACATAGCAAATGAGTGCAAGAAGCACAGGGTCATTTAAAAACAATTTAAATGGAATTTAAAAAATGTTGTATGGCTATTGTTGAATAATTTATTTTGTCAACCCCTTAACCATTGACCCAGCCATTGAAGTTAAGACTAACCTGCGTTACACTGTTAGCCATGCGATTTTGGAATGTTTGAGTTTTTCTGTAAATTAACTGGCTTCCCCCAAATTTTATTTTAACCCACATCATGGCCTTCTCCCGCTATAACCTAAAGCCAAGCTAGTGACAAATCAGTGTATTAGTGAAATAAAAACAGACTCAAAGTGTGTTCAGAGAGAAAACAGACAGCAATTTTTGCCTTGCATAATTCTTGCGCATATGACCACTAGACCATTTGGGCTTGTTTAATGGCCCCAAACAACCACTGCACAGTTTACTAGCTAGCTAGCAAACTAGCAAAAGACGCAAAAACGGCATTGTTTGGCTCAGTGACTGAACTCAGACCTCACCAGAAAATGTATTTACCTCTCTTCCTATCCCTTGTCTCTACATTTATGAAGCACATTTATAAACCCCTGGGTTATGTGCCCCAGGAGTGTTTAGCTGAAGTTTAAACATTTTCACTTTCCACAGACGCGTCGGTTCGCAACAAAGGACAACAAAGGATGGGAGTACCACAGACCGACAAAGTGGACATGACTTTTTCTGCACTTTCTGTGGATTTTAACACTGTTTCATGCTGGAGCTGCTTGCGAACTTGCTATGCATATACTCATTCTGAATCAACAGATGATGAACATTTAATATTACAGGTACTTTGTACAAATTGGAAGCATAGAAAATGTTTATTTCTAAATTTCTGAGGGATATATTGACTCCAGTTGTTTTTTTAAGAATCCTCAGGCTGTAAAACTGAATACTTCTTGAGAAATATTCACCTGTATATATTTTTATGAATTGTAACTTCCTTCAGGCTAAGAGTTGGGGGGTTTTCTTCTGTTAACCATAAAATGTGTACTTTTATTTTTGGTTATTGTATGGTACAAATAATTTGTACTTGCTTGTTTATTTCAATAAAGGAGAGGAAATGTTATAACAATTCTAATTTGAAAATTTGAAAAACTACAAAAAAGTTCAAGTGGACGTTGAATGTTGAGTTAACGCTCAAATACTCCTTCATCTGGTTCTTCCCCAGCAATCAAGGTGTTGCGCTGCGGATCCAATTACCCTGACATTGATCTGTAGATGCATCAAGCCCTTGCACCCCCAGCTATACAGACAGAAGATCAATCTCGCTGATCGCGTATCTCCAGCATTGTTGACTGGGAGATAGTGGAAGACGGTACTTTCAGTGAGATTAAAAGAGTGAGAATGGAGGTGAGAGGAAGACACACGTAAGGAGCTGAGGATAAAAGAACCTTTAGTTTCGAATAGGGAAGCGATGAGTGAGGAAATTAAGTCAAAACAGAGAGAAAATGCAGCTGACATAAAGTTAAATAAAATAACCTCCTCACTCAGATACATTAGTTTCAGTGGTCACTCGCTTGGAAAATGGATTTTAGTAAACATCTACAATAATGCTTCGATGTCTCATCTTGCAGCTTTATATGTTTTCTTTTTGTTGACTGAATTTAAACAAACACAGACACAGACAGACCTAATCCAAGTGAAACTGGCAGTGTCACCTCTGAATAGATTTGTTTTTGCAGTCTATGGATGGTGCCCTGAGGCTGAGAAACACTTAACACCAGAGTGACTATGTTTACCAATTGTTCTGGGTTGTTGATCAAGTGTGGTCAGGTGTGCCACACTACACTTAAAATGACAGTAATGGAACTCAAGACTTAAGAAAGGGAGGTCAGCAACTTTTGTACAAATACGTCCATTGCTGATTATTGAGATGGTAACTGGTCAACTAAATATCAGAAAATAGTCCTACCTACCAACTGTCTGTGAAACAAATATTTCAATTTCAAAAGAAATGGTATAAAACAGAAATGCTGAATCCGCAAAAGAGGCTGGAATCAGCAAAAATTATCTAAAGAGGTACTCCAATAATTATGAATGATCAAAATTTAAGCAGCAGAGGCTGAGATTTAGTACCTAGTATGCATCAAGAACCCAAAACTGGACTACTGGATCCTACATATCCCATAATGCAACTTCTCCTAAACCCTTGCTGCCGTCTAAATATGCACTCCTTTCAAAACTCACACCTCCAGCTTGTAATACAGACTATCTGTTAAAAATCTTTAGGCCAAGATAACCCAGATGGCATCACTAGGGTTATTACTTCAAATATCAATTTCAGAGCCACGTAGGACATGAACTGTCCTCACAGGCCGTGTGACAAGTAAACTGAACATTTCAATGGAGTTCCACTTTAAAACTGCAGTTGTTGCAAAGAGAACAGGAAGCCCCACAAGTTAGACCCAAACTCTGCCGCCTTACCTGGTCGAAGATCCATGGACTGAAGAATGTTGGTTAGATGGACGATAATGAAAACGGATGAGAAATGTTTGATGGCTCTTGAAATGGAGATGATTATGTAATGATTTCCAAGCCCCTGATGAACAGCACGATAAGGACACAAACATGAGAACATGGAAATGTACGTTTAAATACAGTCACAGTTCATAGAGACATCAGTTTCGGACAAAATCGGTTTAACTGGCTGTAATAAGATGAGAACAGATAACAGTCACATGATTTTTCTCCAATGGAAATGGGGGCTTTTCATCATCCAGAGTATCTCATAAAGCAGCAAAGACAAGACAAACTGGCTTTTCATTCATGCAGATACAACTGCAACTTGTTTGCACATTGTCTTTATTTTACCCTGATGTGTGTATGTGTACGTATGCATCGTGTCCAAAATGATACAGTAATTAAAAGACCTCAACCTAAAAATGAATGTACATGAGTCGCTCTACTGTAATTTACAACACAGCAGTAAAGTATGCGGGGATAAATAATTTAGTACCTTCAGAAAACATACTTTCATAGTCCAGATTTGTTGAAAGACAAACCCATGTGAGGATGTTAATGAATGATATCATGGCAATGACAATAATGGTTCATGATAATGAAGAAAAGGAATCATTAGTTGGTACATTTTGGAAAGTCTAGTGCGAGTAAGGATCAATACGACAAACAAACAAAAGTAACAATCTCATCAAACACCCGTCCAAACCAAAAGTCCTTCTCGTTACAGAAAATTAAATAATAAGTACATGTCAGACCACAAGACGTACAATACACACAAGTTACTGTACCTGCCATCCTCCCACTCCCCTCACCCAAACAACACACCAGCCCTCACCCCGTCCCCCATCCACAACACAACCCTACCTGCTTATTTTTGAGGTCAAGCGAGAGCTCATAGTCGGAGGTGGCGGAGTGCGAGCCGGTTCCGTTGCGCTGCACCCTCAAGGGCGAGGCCGTGTGGTGCAGGCTGGCTCTCCTCCCTGCCCCACCTCCTTTTGCGCCACCTCCTTCCTCCTCATCCTCTTCTTCCTGCACTGCCTCGCCCTCATTCTTTGTCTCCACAACTTCTTTTGACTTTTCCTTCTCTTGCTCCCCCCATGTCTGCTCATCTCTGCAAGGTGAAGGCGTTTTAGGAGCGTCCTGTACTGCTTCCTCGCTCTGAGACTGGACTTGGGGCTGTGGTTCTGGTACCGGCTCCAGCTCGGGCTCAGGCTCGGGCTCAGGCTCAGGCTCAGGCTCAGGCTCAGGCTCAGGCTCAGGCTCAGGCTCAGGCTCAGGCTTGGGCTCAGGCTTGGGCTCAGGCTCGGGCTCAGGCTCAACTTCAGGCTCAGGCTTGGGCTCCGGTGCAGGCTGGGGTTTTGGTTCAGACTCTAGCTGAGATTTGGTTTCGGGCTGTAGTTGGGGCTCAGACTGGGGCTCTGGCTGTGGCGGTGGGTGAGTCTGTGGCTGAATCTCTTGCTGCTGTTGCTGGGGTTGTGGCTGTGGTTGTGACTCGACCTCACTCTGCAGTTCCCCCTCTCCTCCCTTCCCTTCCTCCCCCAAAGATGAGTCTGGAGAAAGGTCATCGCTGCAGAAAGGAGGAGAAAACGCAGAGTGAGGTTGCTGCTGCATCCGTGGTGAGCTCTGACCTCTTCTCCAGGCTGCCTGGGTTAGTGGTAAGAAGGTGACCCTTTTTTGTGTATGATCTCACTCTGCTACCAACTGTGTGCAGGGCCAGTTCATCTGTCTACCTGCTCTGTTCTCTCTGCTTCACTTGTCTGTCTAGACACGGACAGACAATGAAACGGAGTAAAAATGTACAGCACAGAACAGCTGACAAAACGACAGTGTACAAGAGTGAAAAAAAAGATCAAAAGCGATTATTTATTTCAGCAAGAATCTTCAGAGGAGAAAATGTGTGAAAAAACAAGAAAGTTGACAGCAAATAGTGACACCCAACAAACACACACACAGACTCGCACACACACACACAGACAGGGGGAACAGTCATGCAGCTAATACAAATTTGTCTACGCCTTCTAGACTGTGTGCTTGTATAAGTGTGAATGGTTGCATGTATGAGTGTTAGTGTGGAAGACGGCTTTTTGTGGTATAATAACAACGTGCAACGTGAAACGCAGAGGGGAGGGTGGGAATCTGTGTTGCTGTGTTTTGATTTGATCTGTTTCTGAAGACCATCTTACCCTCATCTTTCTTACTCCCTACTTTTAAAAGCCCATTTTCTGTGTGATGCAGGTTTAGTCCAAAACACAAATGGGTTATCTCCTTCTTTCTTTGTCTCTGTCTTTGTCACACTCTTTTCTCCCATTACGGTGTGGTGGCCTTGAGTTTATTCGATCCTGTTTGTCTCCGATTTGCTGTAATGTTGTTTCTGTGTGGCTGAAGTCATAACTGTACATGCGCTGAATGTAAGTCTGGCTCTGCAGCATTGGCTCTCAGATATGAAGTTATACATGATTCTGATAAAGCAAGTGTTTTATGAAAGGTCGTGGATAAAACAATTTTTTAATAGTCCCATGCAAAAATAAATCAACTTCTATGGCAAAATATACATTGAAAATCAATAACCTGAAATCTGTCTCTGTGTGAGTAAGTGAGACAACATTTTTTAAAATAGCAGCCAAACGGGGCTGCTATTGTGTCATTTTTGGGTCTCTTTAAAACACCAATGTCACACAATAACACAAACAAAGTAACCAACTGAGGCAGCAGTAGACCAGCTGTTTTACTGTTTTTGTCAATTGTGTCTGGTGGCTTTGACAAGAGACATATTGTGACCATTTCTGATTATACAAAAAGGGTGTTAGTCATTAAAAAAAGTCCATCTATGTAGGGATCCTTTCCACAATGATGTCAGATACTTGTAATAACAATCAACAGTCAGTGGCAAAAACAAACCCTGTAGTGGATGTACTAAGACGGGGCGCATTTGCCTATGGATTCCGTTGCAGCCATGTTTCGCTGCTGCCCCATATAGTCACATAGACACATAAACATGGGAAACTACGGTCCAGGTTTAAAAAATACCCCTATGTCTCAGTAGACTTTCCTGAAAGATCTTGTTAAATTGGAGCCAGAATTACACACTAGTTGACAGTGGCTGTGATAACAGCTCAGTGTATTATTACCCAGATTAAGATAAGACCCCCCCCCCCTGTATTGGATATGATGATAAGACTGGAGTCAGTAAGCATAAAATCAGGAAATTCAGGCTGCCATGTGCAGTGTGCTGCAGAAAAAAAGTCGGCATAATTCTCCCCAGAGTGGTTAAGGATGCTTCAGAGAAACTTTTGGTCTAAACAGCGGAAATCTACGTATTTGCAGAAGTTGCAGATACAAGTGATAAGAGTTAAAATGAAGAAATGTAACCTCGACATACCTGCCTAACATTTGTGTGTATTTGTCGCTAAAATGAGTCATCTTATATAAATGAGTATTAATAAAACTGTGTATCAGTGTATATATATGCTTATCTCCTGTTCTAGTTCAGAGTGTGTTTTGTGTGTACACAACCTTAAATCTGAAAAAAGGATTCAAACACAGCAAAATCCCGCATGCTTCCTTTCCTGCGCAGGAGGCTCACTTCTCATTTTCATCACACATGGCAGCACATAAGCTTGAGGAGAAAGTATCTTTAGCGGGGATATAGCTGGGTGTGCAACTTCTAAAATAAGAGCTTGTATGAGTAATGAATAATGAATAGAGAAATAAAGTCTGCTGCTTCGACACTCAGCTGCAAGTGAGCTTTTGCTTGTGCGAAAAATAGACCTGCCTGGAAAAACAGAAGACTTCCTTTAGTCATTCTGTAGAACGACCATCTCTGCTCACAATGTTTCTGCTCATTGTTGTGAATCTAAAAGTAGTCTCTCCTATTTGCATTTTGCAGGAGCACTTGTTATGATCGCAGATAATCCGACGACCAGTAGGCTGGATTTAAGTCTAAATTCTGATAAGGGATCCAAAAAGAAGTTACAAACACTGTGGATAAAGTGTTCAAAAGGGATTATTTGTGAGCGGACGCAGTAAATAAAGCACCATGTGTCTGAATGCAGTCACTGATAACATAATATATGCATGTGTGTATATTTATGTAAAGAATATGTGTATCTGCTGAAGAGTCATTGTAAACTTCAACAACTCCAAACTCTGAGTCTGTCTCTCACACTCTCTCTCTTTCAACTTTTCTCATCCTTATTCCTTTCATCCATTTTGTCAAGCTTTCTGTCATCCTCTCTGTCCAACCATCTCTCCCACACACACACACACCCCCTGCCACTCTGTCCTCCACCAGGTAAGGAGATTGAGCGGTTCCAGGTGTCAACGTGACTGACGAGGCGGAGACAAGCCCTGGATGCTGCCTCTCTCTCTCCTCTCATCTTTCCATGCATCAGTATTGGAGACAGATGAGCGCAGAGGCCTCCATGCTTTCCATCCAGAATATAATTTTGCCGTCCTTCTGACGTCTCCTGCTCTCTCTCTCTCTTTCCCTTGCCATGATTGCTAAAAGACTGGTACTATAATCTGGTGTGAGTTCAGGTCTGTCTGCTGGTGGTGCATGTTACAACATAAATTCAAAGTATAGGTGTCATTCTATGCTTGGCTGCAAACAATTTCTGTCTGTGCGGCTTATGCAACTGTTAGAGACAAGTGTGCCATTTTGCAGCATTGCAGGGACTTGAACCATACTATATTTGTGCTGAGTATGCGTGAATATAGTGAGTTTTGAATCTGGTTTCTCTATGTGTGTATCTGACCACAAGCCCTTAGTGCTTAGTGGAGTAAGACATATTTCCAACAATGAAAAACAATCAATTACAAGTAAAATGGTCACAAGCTGAATTTGAGACGGTTGTGATGATTAATGTGGTGAGAAAGAGGAAAAAAACAAAGATCTGCAACACAAATCTGTATGATTTTTTTCTGACTTTTCTTTAATCTTTGTTTTATATTATATTATAATATTAGATAGTTTTACCTCTTTGGAGCCTCAATAAGATATTTAAGTGAAGCCACTTGAGCTGGTCAGATAGATGTAGTGGAGTAAGTACAATATTTTCTTCTCAAATGCAGTGAAAAAAGTATAAAGTAGCATTAAATAGAAAATATAAGTAGTAGAAAGTAAATTACATCTGCCCCTTCCACAATCGCTTTCTCCAACTGCTGCCTATCTCAAGTATTAAAATAGGGTGACACTTAAAACAAAAAAAGGTAAACAATAATGACACGATACACATGATACCAAGAAATCCTATTACCAGTATCTCTCCCAAAATTCTCTGAGCTATTTCAAACTTGTCTTAGTTTCCCCCTAAAGACCCTCCTGAGTGGCTTAGTTTCAGAGTCGCTCCCTTTTTGAGCCCCAGTAAAAGAACATCAAGGAGATGCATTTTGGAGATGCCGCATTCTCTTTGTTGTTATCCATTACTTCTGCTGCAGAGTGAAAAGGAGCAGAAGGGCACCGGCAAAGACATCTGACAAAGACATCATTCAGCTCTACTGGCAAGTATAACAGATTGTGGTAAACAGTGAAGTTACATCACAGGTTTTAAAGGGATATTGTGAAGACTAGGACATGGGTTTACTTTTTTACCAACATGTTGGCTATTTGTTGGACGAATTTATGATGTAAGAAATTCTTCTCCTATGTGATACATACAGTATGTTTATTTTGAGAAGTTGCCATTTTGTAACAGGAAAGCCTGAGATGTCGGTGGGTTTTAGCTTAAAGGTATGTTTTGACATTTTTGGGAAATAAGTAACCACCGGCAAAGCAACAACTGGAGAATCCAGGAAGTTATCGTTCCCAGCCAAGAAACAGTCCGGCACATAATGTTGTTTTTACACTTTGTTGTTGAAATGATGTGTTTAGCAGTGAGATTTTAGAACTGCTGGTAGGCTAATTCTGTTAGCTAGACAGACCTGAGCTAACGGTTTTCCCATCTTTTCAGTCTTTATGCTAAGCTGAGCGAAACAGCTGCTGGCTGTAGCTTAATATTTCTAAAGTCCACCAATTTTAGAGATTAACATCTGTTTACAGATGTTGGAAAGCACTACTGCATACGTGAAAAACATTGTGCCTTTAAAAAAAATTGAGCTTGCCAGACCTCTATAGCCTCATCTCAGCTTCATGCTAGCGCCTCAAGGCTCTGACCTGTTGGCAGTTGACATGCATTGTGAGTAATGTTTTAAATTGGCCAACATCAGTCCGAGATTGTTATAGGAGTGCAATGCTAGTAAAGTATATTTATAGTATATTTCCCAAAATGTTAAACTATTCCTTTAAATATAATATTATTTAGACATTTAAAAATAAGGGCTGAAAAGACAGATGTCTATGGTTGAATTTTTTTTCATTGTATCTCAACATGTATTCAACAACCAGGGCGCCTTTGGGAGGGAGAGTAAAATCCTGATAAAATTGAGTCCCAGTGCTGACTACAGCCACTGAGCATCTGTTGCACTGTGTGTAAGGGTGATGACATCTGACAGGAAGACCACCGTCTTTATGCAGGAGCTCCACTGATTATGTCTTCAGCATGAACTCAGACGCCATGGGCTGCTTCAACTTTCATTAACCTTGATTGCAGAGGTTTTTGCTGCATCATCACCGTGGAGGTGTGAAGCAGCAGACATGAGATCTTGGCCTGTGTGAATAGTGGGGTTCAAAGGGTCTATCCTCTGCAGGACTGCAGCCAAAGAGTTGCTGAAGAGGGCATTATGTGAGGAGAACCACATCAGCAGAAGTCAAAGCAAATGAGATCTCTGAAGCTCTGTGCTATCACTTCTTGTGCGAGAAAGTAGTTTTATTTCATCTTAGACACGGATTTTATGTTTTTCACAGAAGAATTATGAATATTTTTAGCCCACACATTTGTTTCACGTTCTGTTCTATTTTCTGCACCTCAAAACCATTCCTCTTCAAAACCAAGCAGGAATCAGTCTTACACTTAATCCCACTTCCTTTCCCGCTTCCCCTATATCTGATTCTCATATTGCTCATAGACAATTAATCAGTTCATCAGGCAGAACATAAGGGTAGACAGAGGGCAGAATCTTTTGCATAAATAAGCATATTTCTTTCTTACGATGCATGGAGAGGGTAATGTATGGGGTAAATTTGCTGAATACATCACTAGAGTCTATTTGAAATTCATCACAGTCCCTGAAAGCAGGAAACACATGATTCAGACTGTTACATTACTATCACCATGTTATCATGATGCATTATTTCCTATAACAATGAACCAATCTCTGAAAAAAAGAGACAAAAAAGACAAAAATAAAAATTCTGTATTTCAGTTAATTCACTTCAATCTCACACTGCTAACATTTCAAACAGATATGATAAAAAAATATCTGCTCTGCTCTATCACAGTGTCACAAGTTCAGTTTAGCACCATTGCCATTTCTCTGCAGACTGCAAATCATTTTCATTCCAGTTCATTTAAGACACTCACCCCTGATTTAAAAAAAAAACAAGCTAATAAAAAAACACGTCAGCTTCAAATTAGCATCAAAAAGACTGTGATTTTCTCTAATCACAGGGTCAAGTTGAGTAATTTTTCTTCACTGTTAGCAATCATAAAGAGAACATAGCATAATTTCTTCCTTCTGTTCCTTAATCTATAACGTAGCCCCTTGTTAACCTCCCTGTGAACACGTATTAACAGTGGTTCACGGATGGGACACTCCACTGACTTTCACTTATTTTCACTTTTAAAATCTAATGCTTGTGTGAGCAATCAGTGCTACAGTTAGAGACCCAAAGTGCGCGTGTTTGTGTGTGTATGTGTGTGTGTGTGTGTGTGTGTGTGGGCAGTGGGGAAAGTAAATTGTGTGCTGGGAGATGTGGTATGACAGTGTGGATATTGGATGTATGTTGCAGTAGGAATGACGAGATGAGGCAGAGCTTGAGAGTGACAGAGATAGAGAGACGAAACTCTGTACAAAGATCCATGATGTTAAAGGTTCAAAATGTGGGCATGTAGGCAAGGAGTATCTAAGGAGGGGCACCTTAGCTGCATTGTGGAAATTATAGGATCCATCATGTTTGAGACTTGACCCACACAAGGGACTAAAACTCAGGATATCTCAGACTCTGCTGCTTCAATTTTGTCCTCCCTCTTTGAGCAATAATATATCTCTGAAGTACTTCTTTAAGTTAAAGGAAACCACGCCAAAGAAAAGCACACAAAACTACTGGGCCACCCTGTATCGTAGAAATTACATAAATTAGTTTATATTGAACTAAATTGCAACAGCAAATATGTCTTGAAGGAAATATTACATTTTCTATTTACATAATGAGGAAGTGTTAATTACCATATCTGTCAAGTTGCAAAAAAGGTTGATACTAAATGTATCAGTAAAATGTTAAACATATCTAATTTGTTTCCCACATACAACATTTTTGTAAATTCAGTGAATTACTGTTTGAATTTCCAGTACAGTAACAGTAACTCATGATATTTCTCTTCATCATAAAGGTGGGGTATGTGAATCTGGAGAAATCTAACACCACTGCAAATACCATGATATAGAGTATACAACAACACAACAAGTAATGTAACTAATATTGAGGACGAGACGGTCCCGGAGCATCACAGCTTCAGACAGCGATATTCATAACTCTCCTGCTGCTATTGCAAACATCAACAACAACAGCATGTCTTGATAAACTAGAAAGTAAGCTGAATGTCTGCAAGTCATTAAACGTTACCTGACACACACATCATGACAGGAACTGCTGGAATATTGTTGTGTTGCTCGTACATTCAACATACTTCTCCCTTAATGAGATCCTTGTTTTTGCTTGCATGGTCTGAGTCTTCCTGTTCAGTGTTACCCATTTCTGAGTAAACTTCCGTCCATGGTAGTTTATTCTGATTGTAAATTTCTTCCCTGCAACCCTGGCAAGTGTAGAAGGGCAAGTTAGTTTAAAGTTTGATGTTAGCTGTCAGTTAGATGTTCCACAGATGTTAGTCGAATATCCAACTTAAAACTAACTTCACTGAGTCATCACACTTCATCCTGACAATGGGTATATCGAATTTCACGGTAATCCATACAACAGTTGTTGAGATATTGCACACTTGCTGTTTTGACAGTATGGTACAAGAGGACAGGCCCTTTAGTGAGAATAAAAGCCTAAAATATAAACTAAATAGTAGTAGCAGTATCTCTCTGGAATGAAATACATCCATCTCTCTAATCAACAGATGAATAGCCATATATCTCATCTTTGAGCCGCTGCTTTCTATGATCAAGGTCAAATGGAAACATGCATCAGCTACACCCACACATCTGCAGCACCCTCACACCCATAAGAGCCATCCTAATGTTTCACAGCAGACAATAAGGTCCAGGACAGGACTGAGGAAACATTTCACATGCTTTCTGCATATTGTGTAATCTCCGGAGAGCCGGCAGCACATTCTTGGCCATGTGGACTCAAGCTTTAGCAAATAATGGTTAACAAATATAGCCATGACATGTTTAAATCATGAGATATGCAGTGAATGACTCATGTGGCTAACACTATCTACGCTTTTTTTTTCTTTACACAAGGACAACATCTCAAAGCCTCTGCACTTGTGTATGAATTAAATCATGCTTGGGGAAAGGTCATTTTGAAACATCATACAATGATCAGATAAACATTGAAAAAATGGTGTAAACTCTTCTTTTATTCAAAAACTGAAACAATTGGGTAATAAAATGTATCATTAAAATACTAACTCTGCTACTATGTCAAATTCTAATCTATGAATTTCACCTTGAGCAGACATGCAGGGGTATCCTTTCTGCTCCCCCCATGTGATCAATGCTGAGGTGATGGTTTGGTTATGGAGATGCTAATCAATACTGCAGTCCCTTGGGTGGGACGACATAGCTCATAAATAGCACTATTTAGCACGAAGTGGGGTGAAGAGAAGAGAGAAAAACTGGCATAAAAGTAAGGTAGTTTGTAAATCTGTTTTTTCATATGTAATCCTTAGATTCTGAGAACTAGGATTTGATTGTAGAGGACTGAGATCAATGTTGATCAGTTTATGGAAAAGTAGAGAATCAGCCTTTGGCTCTGCCCGATATCCCATGCAGGCACTGGGTTCTTTAATGAAGGGCCAGTGATCAGTATCACAGTTTGAGAAGGTTGAGGTGAGACTACAAAACATGACATGGCAGACTCAAGTTTCTTGCCTTCTGCTGTAAAAGGTTAGGCTTTTATTTTTAGTGTTGAGTTTTAAGATTGAACAAGGATTGTCGTCCTAAAGGATTTAGGAACACATACAGTATGCAAGTATATATACACAGACCAGTATAACCCACAGGCATTCCCATGCAACGTCAATGTAACATCTTTCCAGCTACAACAGAGCACACACACACAGTATAAAAAACAGGTTGGGCTTGTGAAATATGCAAGACAGGATTTCAAATTGAATCTCTTCAAAAGCCGATGCCCCGGGATGTGGGTAAAATGGAGGGAGAGAAAAAAGAGAGGGGGGGAGATAGCAGCAGGGGAAATTGCATTGCGGATTTATGGTTGACACAGTATACAGATCTATACCCAGCCCAGCACTCATGGGCAGGACTTCAAGGATGGAAAATCAGATTTACAACATAATTCAGTGTCACAGAATGTCATTTATAAATCTGGTTTAATCTGATCATCGCTATCTGCTAAAAAAATATGTTTCTATAATAAAATACTATAGTACCTTTTAGAGGAGGCAATAATTACATTCACCATCAACATTTTTTTTTTCTAATTAAGAAATGATGAGATCTTAGAGGTGTGACAAAGTTAATGTCGTACAAGTCACAAGTAAGTCTTGTCTATAAGGTCTCAAGTAAAGTCCATATTATTATGCACCAAATGTAATGCAATTCTGTGCAAAATCCCTTTGCAAAGAAAAGTATAGAGTGAAGTGAAGTCATCAGATTCATGAATTGAGTCTGACTTGAGTCGAGGTCATGTGATCCTGGAGATTTTGTGTCCTGCATCCCAGATGTAGTTAGTTATTGACTACTAACATGCTGACCTTATCCAAGTGCTTGTACATTGGTAATTTGCAGATTTATTCAACATAAAGGTTTCCTAATTATGTTGATTTTTTTTAAAGTAAATCATGCATGACAACATTTCCCAAAAATGTATTTGCTAATGCAAATTAGTTGTATGAACATGATTTCTAGAAGACATAGTGGAGGAGACATTCTTCCTTGCCTGAGCACTTATTGCTCATAGTGGGTAAACCATGCAATGCCATGTACAGTGTGTTAGGTACGTAAAGCCTGCTTTAGATTGTCATTGTCCTTTGTCTTGTCTCACACTGCTTCTTATTCACATCTTGTTACAAATAAGAATCACTATGCTATTTTTATACCTTGAGGCAAAAGCATCTTTTTATGGACGCCTAAGAGAGAGGCAGAAAAAAAAGGGAGTGTTCAAGAACAATGCCCGAAGAAAGGATTCAGCTGCTTTTTCGCCTCGCTGTGAGTGGAACAAACAATTGAGCTGTCCCCCCACCCCAATGATTTCACAAGCTAATTGCCTATTATGTGGCACGTCAGGGGGAAATAACAACTGTGCTTTTTCCTTATTTGGCTCACTTCCCTTTTCACATATTTGAAAATATCCTCAGGCGGTTTCCTGATGCACAAGTCTGTTGTTTGAATTGGACTCTTAAGCAACAGAGTTCAATACTTCAAATATCACATGGCAGAGGCTCTATGTTGATGAACATCAATAATGTTGCTCTATGATGCAAAAATCATAGGAGCTTGGAAAATACTGGAGATGGTTCAGACATAGCTGAACATGTCTGACCTTTTTTTAGGGTATACAAAACATATTTAACAAAACAACTGTGCACACAGTTTATGAGTGTATTCAGCTGCTTTATCGGATCTTTCTGCAGAGAGCTTATTGAAGTTATCACAATATTGGAGGGGAAACTAACAATCTGTAATTATTAAGGAAACTTCTCATTTGACATTGAGGTATTAAGGGTTAAAATAGTATTCTACAGCTTGCTGGTTCAAGCTGAATAGTTAAATTGAACTTAAAGAGCAGTTAATTGAACACTGTTCATAGTCTGAGTGGGAGTCTGAGAAGACAGTGAAGGAGATGGAGAGAGATTGAGAAGAGATCTTTTAGCAAATCACTGTGTATCATGTTATGTCATAAACAATGCTTGATTGACACACACTCACATTTACAAAGATGCTGTCACTGTTGGCCCCCACCACTACTGTGTAAATCCATTAAGTGTAAAGGGGTGACGTGACATCACAACTGTCACATTTTTCAGCTAGTACAGTAACTGATTTATTGTAATTCACTGCACAGTGGTTAGGATCAAAGTGCAGGTTGTCAACCCCAATTTGACAGCCCCAGTTACAGTATATGTTGGCTGCATGCTCAGTAAGGTTGTAATAGAGATGTGAAAGTGAAACAGGAGACTTGAAAAACCCACCGCTGTGAGATGAAGAGCTAACTGCAGATTTCAGATCTCTTAGGAAAGAGTATTTTGTAACTTTTTGCTGCTTAGGGTTACTGTATGTCCCAAAAAAATTCAGGAATTGTTGTTCCAAAACCTGTCCTGTTTGTCCCAAAAATTAGACTAAACCTGAGTTTCCGCTAGTGGCCGCTGGAAACTACATAATGCCCCTTTCATTGACACTGTATGTAATGTATTGGAGGCTATGCCCCCAACTCCCCTCTCTTGAATTTCAACTATTCTTATCCGTTCACCCTATTGCAGCTGCAGAATGGAGCTTAAAGTCCCTTAAAATATATTTGCTTACCGTGAATGATCTATATCAATAGAAATTAATCTTCCATTGCTTGAACCTTTTTTGGTTAGTTCACATATGAGTAGACTTATGCAATTATTTTGAACCACATTAAGATTGGCAGAGGTCAATTGGAATATGGGGATGTCACGTACCTTTGTTGACCAATCAAATTTAAGCAGTATTTAAATCAGAATCTAATGACAGTTGATGGATATTTTGCTTATGATGCCAAGCAACTTTCAAATCTGATCAAACCACACCCACACAGTTTGATGAGTTTTGGGGTATTAAAATTTCAATGCCAACATGGTGAAGTATTTCCCAAAGATATACACATTCACAATGGCAAAGAGCCACACAGACAGTTATGAAAAAAAGATGGAGGAAAATCTGATTTTCTACCAATTCAAAGGATTTATTAAAGGACACCATGCAAGGCCAGTTGAGGTAGCAGTGCCTGTTGGTCGTTACATGATCCTGTTTCTTCTGACTATATGTAATCTCAATGAAAATCACCAGGGAAATCTTGAATAACAAGACCAAATTTCCTTCAAAGAAAAGATTGCACTCTGAACTATTATGAGTTCACTTCAGAAGTGATTATTTTATTACTCATGCATTTATTAAATGGAGAGAAGACGAGCCGCTCACGACACGCACCATGATCCGGAATCTCCCAGGAGCTACTTCATTTCATGTCAGGCGAGCATGCACAAATAGATATTACCCTTTCAAATGTGATCAAATTTCTCTTGGAATCAAGTTTATTCTGATAAGCCATTTATTTCTGGTGGAGCTCTTTATTAGTGGAATTCTGGGCTTCTTCTTTTGAGTAAAAAAACAGACTTGAAAGCTGGCTGTTAAAGTTTAGAGTAAGGGGGTGTTTCATAACATAAAATTGGTTGACTTTCACTTAAATTGACCATTTGCAAAACCTCATGCCAGAACTATAACTGTCAGTTTGGAGGGTGATTTTTCACTTTTCAAAACCGAAAACACATAAGCAAAAGTGTAAGGAATTATGTTACCATGCCCGGCTAACTAGTAGGCTACCAACAGTCTAACAATCTAACTATATAATTTAATAGGGTTACAGGTTATGTTAGAAATATACTTATTTAGGACTGGAACATCAACCCTGTGAGAGTAAAGACGCTATTTTAGAATAAAACATTAAAGCATTGTTGTTTATTGAAGGTTTAGCAGTCTTTTAGCATTATATCATTCATGTAGAAATCAAGGGCATATGTAAGACTTGTTTACCTTTTACAGGGATTTACATTTTACAGCAAATCAGCTGGCAACATTAAAAAGTCAGTTTGAGATCATTTTTAGATGTTAGCATTAGCTTAAACTAGCTAGCTGGTTGTCGGCTAGAAATGAGAAGCCTGCAGGCACAACAACATTATGAATTCACTGTATGTCAATTTAAATAAAGAAGAAAAAGGTCCAGCGACATGGCAGTGGTGGAAACAGATAAACAGTGAACAAAGAGGAAGAAGAGTAATGCTGCTCATCATGAGCTGGAAAATGTGGATGGGAAGACAGGTGGGCAGGAAGATGAACTGGGTACATTACACGAGTTGTCAGACCATCTAGGGAAATCAGAAGCAGCTGCTGACATGGAGATAAATCCAGACTTCCATTACATTCAGAAAGGGAAATGGGAATGATAATATTCATGTTGGGAGGTGGACATTGCCTAAGAATACCCATGGACACACTAAGATATTTCAGAATGGGACAGTGACACGATGAAGCCTTTTCAGGTACGGAAAAGACTTCACAAATGGAATGGAAAGGCTCACAGACATGTTGCGGAAAATGAAATGAAATGAAATTGCGACAGTCGAAATATTAACAAGATGCTGCGAGTGAGAAATTTCTTGGATGTTGAGGAATGACTTTGCTGTATGGAAGAAGAAAATGAGCTCTGAAAGGATTATCAATACATTACTGAAAAAGAGATATCTAAAACAAACAGAGGAGAGACAAGTGGGGTGGAATGGAAATTTACCAATTTCCAAAATGATTTAGACGGAAATGATGGGAGGCTGGCTGGGATATTAAAATGGATCAAGCACTGTGGTGTACATTAGGATTTGGATAGATTCTAGCACATTAAGAGACAACCAAAACACTATGAATGTAAGACAAAAGCAAGGGACTGATATAGTAATTGTGCTAAGTCCTAACTAAACTATCCCATTAACTTTTTCTGAAAGGAGTGATGGGAGAATAGAGAATGAAATGGGATGTGTTAAACCTGCATTTTTGGCCAATCTGGGAGGCTCAACAAACTGTAAACACAACACTGGCATATTGCCTATTTAGATATCCAAAAGATACAGAGCTACATAATTTAGAGTCAAGTTTCTAGCCACCTTATGAATGTAAGTTTAACATTCACTCTACTTTTAGCTCGGTTTTACCAACTCAAGAGGGAAATATCTGGCTTTTAAGCTGTTAGATGCTACACTATGTTCACCAGCTAGTGGCTAACTAGGATGAAGGCAGACGGTGTGAATTAAATCAGTAATTTGTGTGTACATAGAAGATAAAAAGTGATTTTGTGATGTTTAGCGATCTAAACTGAATCATAATCCTTCGTAAAATATATTGTAAAGCATTTATACCACACTCAATGTATTTGGATGTTTATTTAACAGAAATGGAAAACATCAATCCACTTCCTTACACTGCAATTCACCTTCAGCAACTGTGAAAGGCTGCTGATTATCACTCACGCACACTTCTCTGTCAGTAAAATAAGTATACATAACACTGTCAGGGTGAAAGCTACCCTGTACATACAGAATGATCTGTTTGATCCACATTTGAAGAGATAACGGGACAAGACAGCACATTTGGCATCTGATAAAACACATTGTAAGCTCTTCAGTGTATTACACCAGAGTGGGCCTTGATACTCGTAAATACACACACACACACACATTCATACGCAGACTCAGCAGAGTACAGCCGGATACTTAATGCAGCCAAACACAGCAGGGGCTCTGGGCTTGTCAAACAATAATACGGGAGGAGCATGAGACAAACATGCACACATATCTGATAAGTACGCTACAAGTTGTTCACTACCAAAGACAAGGCCACTACTTACAATCCATAAATGCAAATACAAGAACATAGCAATAGCCATGAACATAATATGACACATCATCTTTACACACAACACAGTGAAAAACGTCACCAAAAAGGTATTCATTGTGTCAATTTTTCTGTTTTGTTCTTATGAAACTTGTCTTTATACCATGTTTAAGTAGAGCCTTGGAGTAATTCTGAAGGGGCTTGGAAGTTGTTTTAGTTAAATGTTACATACTGTATTACGCACTGATAAGAAACAGGATACCTGGATCTCTAGTGGCTATAAGAATGCCCCACTACTTCTTACCTTGGCATTGGCAAGCAAACAGGTCATTTTAAGCTGTTTGAACAAACAACTAATGCTGTCGATTTTTCTGGAGAAGACAGTCTCTGGATTATCTCCAGACTTACAGTGTGAAGTCATTTATTTCCCTTCCTACAGGGTTTATTTGTCACGAGCACTTGGCACCACAAAAGACAAAAAATGGAGAGAGAAAGGGGTTGTTTATTGTAACAATGGAGCTGAGGCAGAAGAGGCATGGTTTGGCATCAGATAATGGAGAATGTGCCAAAGAGTGAATAGTGCGCTGTTCTCAGGCGCACACGTGCACACACTCATATACTCCAAATCAGTCTCCCCTCATCGGTGAAATTGCTTTCAAGGGAAGGGTAAAAAAAATGTTTCACTAAGGTGGCCAGTGTTGTGTTTCCAGTGATTCTCCACTAGAAAGTGGTGAGATGCTATCCCGTGCTGATAAGAACAGGAGAAAATTCAATTACATCTCAGTGAAATGTGAAAGGTTTTTCTTCCAGAGTGAGGGCCCGTCCATGCCTGTGTGGACCTTCACGTTTAATCTTTTCTCTGACATTGGTCCTCTTTGGAGGTGATGTTAGAGAGCGACCAGACTGGCTGGTAATGTCAAAACAGGTCTATCTCAAAATGGGCTTAGTGGGCTACTGCAGAAGCAGCCTAATGGTGCGTTTTATGATGACCAAATGGGGTGAAAGAGTTTGAATCTGAAAAAGAACACCTGGTCTGCAACAGTGGCTCAATAACAAATCGGACTTCACCAACAATGCCCTTTACATTATAAGGTCAAAACTAAGCTCTACGAGGAGAAGCTACATTAATTTTGAATCATCATGAGTCACTGACACCATTTTCAGCTTTTTTATCTTTCTGTTAAAGGTTTTTTAAGGCCTCTTAATCTTGAAGGTTTTCAATGCGTCTTTCAACATTTCGTTTGGGGTACTGCTGGTCTTTTTTAACAAGTAACTCATTTTGACCGCCCATCACCTCTTCAAAAGAAGGCTAGAACTGACAGGGAATAACACCGCCTGACATACACACTGCAAAGATGACTCACTGCAAAAACAACAAAAAAACAACCTCAGTTGAAGTCATGGTAACAACTGCACAGTGTGCACAAAAGCATGACTGAGCAAAAACGGATGCTCTCTGAAACATTTTCTTTGATCAGTGTTCAATCGTCTAAAGGTGAGTCATTTATTTCAGTTAAAGAGACAACGAAAAAAACTAATTGTTAGTAGATATATCTCCCTCATTTAGGTCTTTAATGTGTGGTAACACTGACCACACATAATTGAAAGTAAAGGTAGATAGTATCTCTTTTACCAGGTAGAAACAAGCATCTACATCATCAAATGCCACAGTTCCCTCCCTAATCTAAACCTCAACCACATTCCATCCTTTCTTCCTTCACTCCCCCTCACTTTCCTCCTTGTCAACCGCGTCTCTCATTAAAGCAAGCGAGGTGACAGCAGAGGCCGATCGCCTTGTCAGCAGTTTTTCGCATCCTCCTCCACCTCCTCCTCTCCACTCATTTTCTTGTTGATCTACCGTTGTGAGGCTGTCGGCGAGCTGTCAGAACAAGGACTCTACCCAGTGATGTACGGCAAACCTGACAGTGTCACACGCCTGGGACACCTAATGTCCCTTCACAGGCAGCAGTAAGGAACAACCTGTACCCATTAGATCACTTCCTGGTTAAGTGTGTGCATGGCTGGGACTTACAGCAGGTGTGCAGGATAAATGCAACACATTTCCCCATTTATCTTTTTTAATACCTCTTTAATGTCTTTGTATGTGAAGCTGTCACTCATGCTCCTGCAGTTATTTATTTATGTGTTGTACTTACTTGTGGGGTGGATTAAGTTAAACAAGCCCAGATGTACAATATGTCACCTAGCTGTGTTTGAGTGGAGCTCTGAGATTTAGCCATGAAAGATTTGGCATACCAGCTGGAAAACCTTTATGAGCTTTCTATATTTTTAATTATGCTGCATTTTATAGTGGAGGCCTGAGATAATGTCAGAGGGAGTAATAACACCTTTATAAAATATAATATTAGTCTTAAAATGTCAAACAAGTTGCATTTACCTTATCAATATACCTTATCCAATGTTGGTTAAATATACAGCTGACACATTGAAATAACAAGTGTAGCCTTCTAAATGTGGCACATTTTTTTCTTCAGCTGATCTAAATACTGCAGGCCCTGGTTAAGAACTACACAGCTGATAAGATTAAATCAAATGATATGAAGAAGAAGATGAAAAGTTTAACTGGTAGAATGCGACTCCTGAAACTGAAATGGAGTGATCAGCTACCGAATCATACTACTGGATTTGTTGGGACTACAGAAACACTTGATCAAAGATTGTTTATGAGTTTTAAGAAGCATCACTTTGTTACACAGCTGAGTACAGACACCTGCTTGCAGAGAGTACACAACCACAGATTGGTTTTATTTTGGCCTGCCACCAACTTCCTCAAAGAATTCATGTTTTTATTTTAGCCGATACAGATCCATTAAAATATGCCCTACTGCCAATCTTTGGGATGAGCTTTGGGACTTTTCTGCTAGCTTTAGAAAACATACAAGCAGTGCTGCTACATCACACAGTAGATGCCATGTATTTAATAAGTGAAGAGATTGTTTATAGGGGGTTTGGCAGCAGCTAGTCAGCTTAGCTTAGCGCAAAGAATGAAAAGTACGGGAAACACAAAAAGACAGAAGTCCGTCTGCTAATTAACAGGTTATATCTTGTTATTCAATCTTTTGATCTAATTGACCTATCTAACTAAAAGTGAATAAGCCCAATAATATTCCTTTAATCCGTCATCTGCATCACTCATTATAAGATCATCTGACTCAACTTAGCAGGTGATTGATTCATAAATCACATTTTCTTTGCAGTAATTCACTTTGCAAGAATGTCTGACATTCTGCTATGGTACACAACCACAGATCTGATCCAAATTCCTTAAACGTTAGCATTAGCAGCTAATGCTGCTGCCAATTGGTCCCTAACTCTTCCACTTTACTGAAGCCATGTGCTGTTTTATTTACAGGAACATGCACTTAGACATTCAGGAGGGATGACACTGATCCAGGAACTGAGGTAAAAAAAAAAAAACATTCAGCATTTTAATCAAAAATCCATCCTCCATAGGGGCTAGCTTAAAGGTTGTCTATTGTGTTGCTGAAGACATCCTTTTACAGGTTGCTTCTGATTCGGCATTTGAAAATAGTAGAAAATTTGGGGGGTAAGAGCACTTACAGTACCACCTCCAAAAAATATAGCAGCACTCTAAAGCACATGATAAAGATGAGGATGCTGTGTGTTTAAAAAGTCAGACAGAGCCTCATATTTCCAAGATCTTAGAACCTCTTCTGTTACTTGCCATGCACTGCAGAAAAAGCAGATTGTTAATTCTTCCCTTCATTTGAACCCACAGGAGATTTACAGCTCACACTCTGTCCTCTACTACCTCTGGAGCTGATGGATAGGACAGCTGAAGGCACCAGATGCCTGCTTTTGGGGCATGTGGCGCTAGCTGTTTTCCACAATGAGGCGTGCTGTAACACATTGGCACAGGCTGACGTGATGTGAGGACTATGTGGGTGAAAGGGATGGTCATCTGGCTCAAATTTTAAGTCCGCAGCCATTGACTTCTTTACAGTTTAATAGCAAGAGCAAAGATGACTAGGTGGAAGGACGGAGAATGAAATTTGGGCTGACGGCCAAAAACAGAAAGGTCAGGACAAAATGTGCAGCCAGCATGTGGACAGACAGATGTCTCTGACTGCCAGGACTTCAGTTTCTCATTAGCGCCCCCTGCTGCCCAGAGGGGAATTATTCCGTCCATTTGTGGAGCTGCAGGCAATTTAGACAGAGACAGCTACGCACAAAGAACAGAAACAGAAAAAGACACTCAACCCTGGACATTATGCTCTTTTTTCTTGGCTCACAATCTCTCTTGCATACACAAACACTCACGTACACTCTTGGGACATTTTATCTCAGCACAGGGAGGAAGGAGTTGAGGTATTGACTGGCCCGCAGAATGGGACTACGGGTATTCTGGGATCCCTGAGATGACGGAGGCTAGTAAGATGGCAGATTATTAAAGGCGGCCGGAGAAAGGAACAAAGGAAGGGGAATGGGAGGACATTAATAACACACATTGTGTGTATGTGTGCTGCTTGCAGGTGTGTGTGGGAATGAGTGATATAGCTAGAAAGAGAAGAACAATTACTCTAAGTCAACGAGCCTGTGTATCACAGAGCTCTGACACTGCCCTTGCAATCTTGATTATCTGAAATCATACAAGCTTGCAGCCAAAACGCAGCATTCATCTGAGCCGTTGGCAAATCAAAAGATCGGTATTCAGGCTGAGAACGAAGAGGGCCATAATTAGAATAGAACTTCAGCTCATAATAATCACCTCGTTTTTCTCTGAAAAATGGAAAACATTATGGAGAAATGTACATTTATCGTTTTATTTCTTGCAGTGACTCTGTTAATACAGAATGGTTAATACTGCATAATAAGGCTTCCTGCGGCATATTTCAATGGATATTATGGCTGCCTCCAGGGGAGTGGGTCAGATCCTAGAAATGACCAAAACCATTGTTTAACGTTGTGCAGAAAGGGACCAAATAGAGTCAGAAAAACTGCATGCATTTCATGTATCTTTTTCACTGCCTGCCGCTGCAGAAAATCAGCAATTATTTTTTGTCCTTACTTTAAAATATAATATGTATAGATGCACAAGTATCAACTTATTGTACTATGACAATTCTAAGTACTATGAAATATATTTTAAAAGTGAATATGCTACTTTCCTTACAGCATATTTCAGTAGATGTGATGTAGCTGTGCCTCAGGGACAAGTGAGTCAGTTATATGACTAAAACCATTGTTGCAGCATGCAGGGTAAATGATCAGAAAAACTGCATGCATTAAGCATTTCATGTATTTTTTTTACTACTCTGCAGAAAATCACTGTGCTATACTTGGTTTGACTTATTTATATAAAATAGTATGTATAGCAGTAATGCACTATTAGAATTACAAATAGTTTGAAAGAAATTAAAGTGGTATACCAGCAGCTTATTATTGTACTTTAATGAAGATTGTATTTTTGAATTGTCACAACTGAGCACAAAAGCTGAAATATCCCAACTTTATTCCCTCATTTGGTTAGAGGTGGTATTTCGCTTTTTGCCTTCTTCCCCCTCCTTTATTGAGTTATATACCTTTTATGTGCATGTAATAGTTTTGCAAAGTAAAATAGCCCAAAGTCCACACCAAAGGAAGTTTCCACCTCCCACAGAAAACTCTGCTCTGAACTGCTTGAAAACAGCTTGTTTGTAGTCCAGCCGCTTCCATTTCATCCCTGTTACGTCACAGGGATGAAAGCAAAATGCACATCATATAAGACTCGCCAAGTGGCTTCTCCTCAAAAACACCAGATGAAACATGCTTTTGTTACAAATTAATAACTCACCACTATGAAACTCTTGCTCCAGTCCATGTTGCTAAGCTGGTAAGGGGATATACAGCTGAAATGAAGCCGTGTTTACTGGCTTTTCACTGACCTGCCCTTCTTTGATTTTGATTGGCTAGTAGTCCTTAACTAGGAACTGCGCATGTGCAACTCCCAACAAAGATCATGTAGAGGCAAGATGTATCACTCCATAGCTAAAACAAAGCCTTCAACTCACAGAGCGAAAAGAGGAGCTGCAATGTGAAGTATGAAAAAATATGGTGTTTTTTGAAAATAAACCATGTAAACCTGTCCTGGTACAACCCCTAAATAAAATTTTGAACCTGAAAATGAGCATAATACCACCTCTTTAAGCTTTAAAAACACTGGATCCTACCTTTCCCATGATGGAACGCATCTGTATTTTTTTTTTTTTTTGCATATACACCCTGTCACCTTCAAGCCCAAGCCAACATAACCCTGACGATTATGACATCATTAGGGGTTATTTTTCTTGACTTGACAAAGCTCCTCCAGAGCTACAGAAGACAATAAAGTAGCACTCCTTATCACTACTAAACTGACTCTGACATGAATCTCTTTTAAAAATATGAATATTACTATCAACAGCTTTCATTCTGCTTTTAAAAACAGTTTGTGTCAAAGAAGATCTAAGACCCAGGGCCCTGACATTTATAGAGAGGCTGAATCTTAAAAGACTGCTGATTCTGATACACACACAGAAGAAACATTTGGAAGTGCATACACACACGAGATGCTGCAGCAAAGTCATCAAAGTGTTGTGCTTTTATTAAATCTCCTCTGTAATAAAACCCGCTGCTTGCCTCACAATGTCGAGATAAGCTGCAGAACGGAGAGAGGAGAGGAGGAGAAGCCCTCAGATCTGAACATTTGATGCTCACCACTGTACCACTGCTCGGCTAAAGAGGGAGATTGGGCTGACATGACACTGTGCAGGAATGCGGCAGAGCAGCATACAAAGTGGAAAGCGTTGTGGTCTTCTTTATGTAGAGCATGTCTGGTCTCATCAAGGTCTGTGTTCATTAAAAAGAACACAACCGTGAATGACGTCTATGATCGTCCATCTGAGCATGGGCTGATCTGGTATCAGTGTTCTGTGTTAAGTGGCTTGCATAAAGCAGGCCTCAGGGTGCAAATAAATTAGTCAGAGCATCACTTTAATTAGAAATTACTCCAAGCACTTGCACTCTTTAAAAGCTCCTTTCATTCATTCACAATGCTGCTGAGTGATGATTTCAATTTTCAAGTGAATTTAGGCTACTCAAATCCCAAAGGGCGTGTTTAAAGAGGAATAAGATAAAACAAAAACCAACAGCTAAATGGATGGACCCCCGAGGAGAACGGCACTTAGTGCACCTCTGGTAGGCTAAGAGACAAACCCTTTGAGCCAATCGGAAGGTGACAATAGAAAGACAGGGAAATAAAGCATGAGGCTGCGATTGTTATAATAACTGGGTGGGGGGGACCAAATTCATTCATGTGTACACACATGCAGACACTTCTAACTCTTAACAGGCAGTGTCTGTGCCTGCTGTGCCCTGTGTTCCCATGACAACAGAACAGCTAGCCGACAAGGTCACTTTCTCCAGCTGAGGCAGCATGATAGCCCAACCACAGCATGCAACAGAGAGAGACAGAGGAAGATGAGGACAAATATTAAATAATGGGGTGAAGAGGTGAGAGAAATTTGCTGAACTGTGATTGAGGATAGCGCGTGTGTGAAATTTAATTTGCGGATGAACAGGTGAGACTAACGCTGGGTGTCTGCTGGTGTGAGGACAAAAAGCAGACATGATCTTGCACTTTAACAAGTTCGACCCTGTACAGTGTGTGTGTGTGGCCGCTGCACATCTCAAGGGCAAGTCCTGAATGATTTTTTTTTTAAAGCATGGAGAACACTTTCCCATGCCCCTGAATGTCCTCCAACAGAACGGATCAATCATTTGATCAGTTCCTCCTTCTGTCTCAATGCATCATGGTCCCTGTTGTTCTGCCAGTCTCCCCAGCAGCCAGAACCTCTGCTTGTCTTCTTGGTTGCTACACCCAAAGTGACAAAGCACTTCCAGCTGTGTCCTTATTCATCCCATTTCACCTTTCCATTTGGTGGCCAGCATGACACCACTAATTAGTACAGTTTATTATTAATTCCAGTGATTAATTAGAGAAAAGGGTGTCTTGGTGAGAAGACACAGCTGTCTACGTGCCACGACCGGAGTTGAATTAATTTCCTGCAGAAACACCATCATTCTCCCCATTGCAATCTCTCAAGGTGTCGGCTTCCTCTTAACCACTCGTGGCATTTATCCACATTTTATTTCGCGTTCGTGATCAAGGACGTTTTTGAGGTGCGGATACAAATTTACGACACAAGCCTCCTAAATCGGATGTGGCAGTGACCCAAATGTGTTGTCCTTCTTGTTATATTTCTCCAAACTCATATGCTTCACCAGATGGAGTGTGTAATCCTTCGTTTCCTCTACTTTAGCATTCTTTATAGCCTATCATAAAAGATAAGGCTGTAAACTTTAATCACGCGGGGGTTTCAAAAGTGCAGATCACCTCTAATTTAATCTGATGAGACAAGTCTAAATTTACCTACAAATCTTACTTTTAACTTTTGGATGAGTGCTTTTACTTCCCAGCAACATACCATTACTCCAAAAATAAACTCCATAAATTTAATTTGATTGTCATGTGTTCATTAAGATAGAACTTATTCTCCGACAAAAGAAGTAGAGGAGGATCATGAACTTGATCACTAATTTCCTCTCTGATGCAGTAAATCATTTTGCCAGATTGTGTGAGATAATTAGCATAGCGTACCTTGTTAAGGTGCAGGTATGTATATGTGTGTGCAAGTCATTTGTCGGGAGCGCAGCAGGAAGACTAATTTAAAGGGATTTTAGATGGTGAGCAAGATGTCAGCCTTTCCATGCGCACTGTGAGCTGTTGGGGGAAAGCAGTCGGTCTGGCAGCTGAAACACCGACAGGCTCGAGTATCATGCCAAACATTTGTACCGTCACCTGCCAAAGGCTGACTGGTCAGTTTAT
Organism: Lepomis macrochirus; assembly: GCA_024633595.2. Classification (NCBI taxonomy): domain Eukaryota; kingdom Metazoa; phylum Chordata; class Actinopteri; order Centrarchiformes; family Centrarchidae; genus Lepomis; species Lepomis macrochirus. The sequence continues at coordinate 14,764,942 of JALXJV020000024.1, read as the reverse complement.
ATTTAACTCTGTTACCAAAAAAGCAAGTGTTTACTATCGCACCAGCCCCATCGTTCTGTGTCCAGGATGACTCAGCAATGAAGGGAAATTGTTTTACATGAACCCTTTACTCCGATATATTTCACGCGTCACTGTGGGAGCATGGAAACAGAAGCACATACTTTGTGTGTTTGTGTCAGTCTTTCTGCTGAAAAAGTTCCACTAAGCTAAGCTAAATTTAAAACTCCAAGTCTGAAGACTCAGCACAGTTGTTTGTTGTATGCAAATTGTGATATATTACAATACATAATGGCACTCACTTGAGATAGAAAAGTCTTTGATTAAAGACACTGTTCTGCATGGCATTATTCTGTGTGTCTGGGAAATGTGTTCCTATTTATGAGGTGTCTGTTGTGGTTCACATTATTCATTTAATTTTAGCAGAATGCAGACTCTCTATTAGGGGAGCTGTTAAGCGACCGTCAGACCAGTTAGGACCCTAGGAAGTTAGATCATAAATTAATTAACTATTGCAACAGCAATTTAGACCTGTAGATGTCATTGTGAAAATTGCTGAAGCTATTCCTTTTCACATGTCTTTGAAACATTTTTGTTTCTAGAAGACAGTGGTAGTTGGTGAACTGCTGTAGCTGATGAGCCAACTTGATACTTGGCCGGACAAACAACGGAGCTATTTAGGCTACGATCACACTGCAGGCTTTAATGCTCATTTCTGACTTATTGTCCAGATCTGATTTTTTTGACTCAATGTTCAGATTATTGTTCAAACGTGGCCCTTATTAGACTCCAGTGTGAACTGGCCACAGCCTGAAGTGACCTGCATGTGGAAACGAATAATACGACGATCTCCCAGTCCATATGGCAGTAATGGACCCTTTGTACGGGGCATTTCTTCTGTTTCGTGCTCTATCAGAGCCAGACATTGCTCCAGTGACCTTGTTTTAAGTTTTAAGTGACAACTCTAACCACCCCTCGCACAACAATTTATCGGCTACTTTGCTGGACAACATAGCAGAGAAAGCAGCTGCACTCTTACTGATCTGCAGGAGGAGGCTACACCTCACACTGTTCAAACTGACATGGTTGTTGCACTTGTTTACACATGTGATACACATCCATTTTTGCTGAGAGAGCAACACTGTATTATCACCATTTGTAAAAAGAAATAAAAATTGACATCAAACTGTAAAAATGTGTGCATTGAAGGAGTTGTCAGTACCAAATGGATCCTGTTTCTTGCTATGTCTTCCTCATGCTACAATTCAAATCAAGCCTTGAGTATATACAGTTTGTTACTCAGAAACTCAGTCGAAGTCAGAGATCTCATGCAAGTGCATGTGAAAGATTTAAATACTCAAATACAGTTCAATCATCGCACACCCTAAAAGGTGGAGAGGCTTTATTTCGTTCTAATAGAGGACTCTTGCATCCACACGTAAATACATAGCAGCGATTTAAAAAATAACAATTCTACCTGCGTCTTGTCCACTAGACAAGTGTCATTATTTATAGGTCTTCTGCTGTGCCATTCTCCATGCTAGAATATTTTAATACCATATTCCTGCCATTTATGAGGTTTCCGGGGCCCTGTGTGTTGACCACAGCAGTTCTCAGTTTTCAAGCAATGGAGCTTTTCAGCTATGGAACTGTAAAAGTAACAACAAACTTCCTGAGTACAACTTAAGCACACAGCAGCAGAAGATGGCTCACACTAGTAATTTAAAAGCTGGGGCCATCCCAATCAGCCCCTTCCATGAATGATTATAGATCTGACTTAGTGACCATGAATACAAATCCCCTATAGTTTCTAAACCCTCTGGTGCCTCCTTAAAGCCTGGCAAGAGTGACCGTACTGTCAGGGTGAGTTTCAGCCTCCGTAGGGTCCTCATTATATGTGACTACAAAATCTTCACTTCTCTTTTAAGTTCTCAGCTTCCTACTTTCTCCTCATTTAAGTGATCCCACATATACTGTGTTAATACCTGCGTGTTTCCCACTTTCTAACTGATCGGATAAAGCTTCCTGGGTGAAGACAGATATAAACCAACAGCAAGTATGGCTTCAAATTAGTACAAGGAGTCCTTGTAGAAGCTCACACCGGTGCCCTTTTATGAGCTGACCCCTCTGACACAGAGACTCAGTAGAAAGAGCACCACAAATGAAATATCAATGATTGCACTTTTGCACTAAGGCTTCATCACATCCTGAAGTGGATGTTATGTCTGGCCTTGTTTGGTGGTATGCAAGACAACAGAATCCACTCACTTTTATTTTAATAAGAAGCTTTTGTGGATTTTTGCAAGGTTTGAGTAATTTGCAGTTTACAAAAAATCAAAAATCGCACTCCTAGGGCTCTATCTTGCACCCGGCGCAAATGACTTTATACACAAACGCATTTATCATTCCTATTTTGCACCAGCGCAAAGCGGGATTTTCCCTCCACAGACGCACGTCGGTAAACTAGGAAATGAACTTGCGCTCCCTGGGCGGATCGGCGCAAAAAGGAGGCGTGTTTCGGCGCAAACGTTCTCTAGTGCTATTTTACACTTCCAGAAAACAATTGCGCCACTGACCAGAAAAAACCTGGTCTAAAGTCAGTGGCGCGTTGCGCGTTGTTCATTATGCTATTTTAAGGGCGCATGCTTGACCATAATGTATAGCGTGCACAACGCGCATACACTTTGCTCATGTAATCTACACAGATGCAACATTTTTATTTTTGCAAATCATACATTGTTACAATAAAAAATATTAACACATGAGATGACGGAAATCATTGTAGTGTGCACGAAGATGTGAAAAAAATAGGCATAAATCTATCTTACCAATATTTCAGGCTAATTGTAGTAATTAAGGATCAGACCTGTTTGCCCAATAGTAGCAAGACATATATGTATATAAGAACATCTGACAAATTGGTTTGTCCGTCAAGAACCAGGAAAAAAAAATCGGAAGACTGTGAAATCACCTTTACCATAATGTAAAAACCTTAGTCTTCAACTTACCAGTTAAGTTGAGCTTGCTCATATTTTCTTTCTTTTGCACAGTGAGATGGAGTATGTCTTGGGACAAAGAATTAGACGCCGGAGGGAGAGGGTATACCGGTCCAGACAGACCTATCTCTCCCTCAGTGAGGAGGAATGTATACACAAGTTACGCCTGATCCGACAGGCTGTGACAGACATCTGCCATCTCCTGGCAGATGAGCTGGGGACTGATGCACCCTGTCCCTATGCCTTCCCCGTTGCAGTAAAGGTTACAGCGGCATTGTATTTCTATGCCTCTGGGTCGTTCCAGCACCCCCTTAGCTCCATTGGAGGCATTTCACAATCTGGCATAAGTTCGGCTATACATGCAGTTACATCAGGTCTAGTCCGACATGCTGGGGAACATCAAATTCCCCGTCACCTGCTTTTAAAGGGAATGTGAGATGACGCTCTGATTGGTTTATTTCACGTTACGCCCAAACCACACCTATGAATAATGAAGCTACTTCAGACCAACCCCTTTTAGATTTGCGCCAGGCGCAACAGGCATTTATCCCGCCGGGAAAATAGCAACAGCGCCGGGACCCGCCCACAAAGTTACTTGCGCTTTGCGCTTTGACACTTGCGTTTCAGATCGTTAAAATAGGGCCCCTAGTGTCTAAAGTCTAAAGTTAGAGCTAAAAGCATGTGCTTTTAGATTCAGTGTGACTTACACATTCTGAGGACATTGTTGTCTCTAATGTCCTTTGTGAGCAAAGCACATAAATCTATTTGGAAATCATACGAAAAAAGTTGTTCTATATAAATCCAGAACTTGCCTGTGATTAATTATGTTTTTAAGTTTTCTTCTTTATCACAGCAATCCAGTGAAAGTTGCCTGAATATCCATGGGTGCATTGCAAACAGGAGCTTTTAATTGCTAATTTAGCATACTTTTATTGGTGCCAATTTACTAAAATGTATATAAATATAGGCTAAAACTAAAAACAGAGCTCAAGTTGTAGCCCAGGGTGTAACTCACTAGGCTCTTCTCATTTCTCTATTTTGTGTCTCCTTGGAGAGAGGAGGCTTGCCAGAGGAGCTATGAGCAAGGATTCACCAGCGTATCCTCTGCAGAAGTGTTTTCAGCACCTGTGATGTATAAAAGAGGCAAGACACATATACAACCATCGCGGGAGCATACAAATATAAGTGTTCCTTTTGTAGTTGTATCCGCCCTTCACCATTCGCCGTAATTCCTTAATGAGATTTAACCTTGATATGTATGTATTTATCGTTGAATGTAGGCATCATCCAATTCAACTGCTATAATCGTGGCATGATGTTTACAAGTGCAAACAGCTGCTAACGTCTGAATCCATAGCAAACCTCCTGTTTGCATCTCCCAAAGCATTACAGGGAACTGTAGGGCCAAACTTTAGAGGGTTTTTAGTGTTGCACTATCAATATACATATATTTTTGATGTTACAAAGGCTCAAAATGTCCCACTAATATTGTATTTGTATTCCTAAAAAACAGACAATGTCTTCTTTTTTTGACCTTTGAAGAAAATAACAATATATGGCATGTCTGCCTAAGACATTTCTGCTAAACACCTATAACTAAAAAGGTTCTGTAAAGGTGATGTGACTCAGTCATCCCTTTTGGCCAGTCTATTGTTATGGATTTCCCTGTTGATCTGGTGTTGTGCACAGTGTTGTGCAGTGTGTTTTTCTGGAGTACGTCAATTATCGAACATATGCCGTGTGTGCTATAGTGACACACTGGCACGTACATTAACACACACACATACACACTCACAGATAGACAGGGAGCTATGTTCTGATCACTGCCAAGCCAAAGCATGCAACATGATAAGAACTTTTTTTTTTCACATGAACACAGATGCATTATATGTGTCAACAAGAAGGCTCACCAGTTTCCAGCATGGGAAAGACCCTACAGTACACACATCAATGCATTATGGTAGTTTTTACATTGCATATATTACACTTTTTTTACATGGTAAAATTCATACATGACTCTTTCAAACTTAATGTGACCACAGTGGAGAGACAAGCCCGAATGAAGTGAACATGAATGATGATAGATGCAATGAGGTGTGGGCGCTATGTGGAGTTATGTCGCCGTGATGTGATGTGGTGATGCCACGTGAGTAAACGATCAACAAATCACTGACAACAATGCGGAAATACAGAAATCAACAACAACAGAATACAGCTTTCAAAAAGAGATAAGACGCAACAAACACAAAAAGGAGGACAAAACCACAAGCTGCTTTCTGTCTTGGCCCCAGAGTCGTCTTTTGAAGTGGTTTGCTTCAGAGATTGGGTGGGGGGGCTGGAGGAGTTGGAGGGGTTGACAAGTTAGCAAGGACCTTCTGTTGTGCATTTGTTTGTACCTTTAGCTAATGGTCCCTTAGCACAAAGCAATCACAAAACACAACAGCACCAAACGGCTGCTATCAAGCAAAGTTCAAGCTGCTGAACTCCGATCGATTCTTGCCTTCTTTTTTGGTCTCCCATTCCAATTTCCCCTCCAGCTTTGATTTCTTGTTCACTTATAACCACTGCATCTGGAATCTCCACATGTATTTAACAGAAAGTGTTTTGTGACAACAGATACTGTAAGAATCTTGGGTTTTGAGTCAGTCACCATCTGATATTTTTTTCTGGTAAATGGCTTTTGACTGTGCTTGTTGGCCTGCAGCCTTCTACCGCTTAATATTTCCAGCACTGCGGGGGTTATGATCAGCCATCAGTATATGTTTGCTTATCTGCTATTTTCTGCCAAGCTCAGAGAATGCAGCAAAACAATCCTGTAGAACATGGAGTCCACAACACACAAACTATTTTGGGGTGGATGACTTAATTACTTCCAAACCCCTTAGGCAGATGAAAGCCTTTATTTTCTATTAAACTCTGGTGGTAGAGAGCACTTGGGCCAATAAAACCAGGAGGCAAACATAACATTTTGTGGTGCCAATTGTGTTTAAAAGGGGCAAGATAATACCTCATCAAAGGCAATTATTATTGTGTTCTTGTTTATCTAATTCTATATTTTGTAGACAGCCTATTCAATACTAAATATCAATTATTATACTTCCTTAAAGCCGTCACACACTGGTACATGTATTACAGTAGCTAATTATTACTTGTTCTATTTTTCACATTCCCTAGGACAGCGGGTGCAAATAACCACATCAAACTAGCATTAGAGCTTTTAACCTGGCTGACTTGAAAAACTTTTATTGAAATAAAAGTGAATTTGGAATTCATATACAAGTACTTGCAGTTGGATTTCCAACTGGCAGCATCAGCTCTATCAATGTCATATGCCAATCTGACATAAAAAGATAACAGCATTATCAACAATGCTTTGCTTCCTAAACTCAATGTAATATATTTTCACTTATTACATTTTCATACAGGAAGCTCCCCCAAGGACTTGACCATTGTCCAGGAAATGGGTGATCTGAATATTACTAGTGTGTTCCACATATTACTACTGTGTTCCAGTGGATTTATTTTGACACGGGTACTAAAACAACAAATCACATCCAGTGTGTCTTAGATTTACTCAGGAAACAATCTCAAAGGCTCAACAAGACCCAAAACCCAAGCTGACGTGACGGAAGTCTCCCTCTTATTGGCTCATTGATGATGGTGGGGAAGAAATCAAGATTGTCCCTGGAAGAACCTGAAGCATTTACAACCACTTCAACTTAGATAACAATGCTGGGGTAGTTGTGTTGCCTAAAATAGCTACTGCAGCACCGCTTTTAACATAATGCATGATAAGTGGCTGCATGAAAATAAAAACTGAATTGTTCAAAGTAAATTAATAAGTAAATAAATATATATATATATATATTTGTGCAGATGTTACAAGGATGCAGTTGTCTTACCTGGGGACACAGGCAGTAGAGGTCTCCCCCTCAGGAGCCTCTGGGGCAGGGCAGCAGAACTGGTGAAGCACTGTTTGGTTGCTGTGTGAAGAGTGGAAACAGAATAAAAGAATAAATAGAAAGATCAACAGAAGTGATAATGTACTTCTTTTGTCCTAAATATTTTAGTCTTATTTTCAATATCAATTCCATCCCATATAATTGGAGTCTTTGTCAGCATGCAAGCTAACATTTGCAGCTCTGTCCTCCTCTTGGATTTGGGAAAAATTTAGAGTCGAGCAACCCCTGCATTTTAAGGCCCCTTTGCACAGATCTTGTTTTAAAACAAGTCAGCAAGAAAGATTACAAAGTCAGCCAGATAGCACGTTTTCAACCAACAAATGAAGCTACCATTAGCTTAATTAGCTAGCTAGCTAGCTGTCTAAAAAGCTACCAAATACAGTTGACTGTTGACTTTTAATCTGCTACCATGCAAGAACATAAACCATGCCAGAACACAGATCATAGTAGTATCTTTCCCACCCCTCAATCAAATATTTTGTAACCTAACGCTGACCATATCCTTTCCATGTCCCCCATACCCTCCCTTTTGAGTGATCTAATGTACCCCCTTCCCCCCTTCTGGCAAGAGATTCAACAGCTTGAAGAGCTTCTGACCAAGACCTTATGGTCTTTCCCTAGGCACTGTGAGACCATGCCACAGAGAGCTCTACAGTAAGGATATCTAACAGCAAGTTCCACCAACTGTGTAGTGATAGAGTATCCGCTGGTTTCCACTGGATTACCGAGATTTTCTTTACAGCAGTTAGTCCGGAAAGCCAATTTTTTTTTCATGCACAGTCATCGGAACCTGAGAATTATCATTTAACATAACAAGGGACAGCAAGGGATGTCTTTTCTGAGAATTTCAGATAAACATGTAGTAATATGTAATCAGAAGGACTGTAGCTCAGCGCATTTCCAAAACATATAAAGAAAAATACCTATTCACCCCTGTGAACACAGTTGACAGAATGACAGATGATTCTAACTTAATCATATGTCTAATTCTGGGCATTAAATAAGTTCAATATACAAATCTTTAGTAAATGGATTGTGATTGTGATTTTTTAAAGCTGGATTAATATTATTCCAAATAGTTTTCCAAGCTATTTCAGGGGAAATGGAGCTATAATCATTTTGCCAGTTTGTTTGAATTGCAATTGATTTACAGACACTTCGCATTATTTGAGCTCACATTGTTGATACAGTTCCCTTGGTATTAGTGCTGTACAGTTGATTTGTAAAGTCATGTTTCGAGTCCCATAGAACTCCATACGCCTTTAAGGCAGAACAAAGCTGCAAATATAAAAAAATGCAATCCAGATAAATTATAGTTTTCCTTCAAATCTTGAAATATAGGGAGACCATTAGTGCTGAATAACTATCCAAGTAAATAAATTCCGTTGTTCGACCACACTAAGTAGCCCACTGTCCAACCAACCAGCAATAAGCTGTGGTTATGAAATACTGGAGTATGATAATGCCACTTTTTTTTCAAAGTGAGTATTGTTGGTTGCAAGTTTCAAAATGAGTAAGAGATTAGAAACAATAGGCCCAAAACGCATTTTGGCTTGTTTAAATGGAAATTCTGCATAACATAGATATTGTAATCTGTGTGGGTAAACTAGTTTTTCTTCCAGAGTGAGCCAACAATCATAATTTGTGAGGTCTAACCAAGATTTTATAGGACACAATGCAAAGCACCAATAATAGACTTTAAAATTTGGAACTCTCCAATCTCCACCTGATTTCTCTCTCTGAAGAGTTTTGAGTTTAATCTTTGGTTTTTTGTTATTCCAGATAAAACCAGTGATCAAACTATGTAAAATTTCCCAATACTCAATCAGTGAATTCAGAGGCAACATAGAGCTAAGAAAATTTACTTGATTTTTATAACTGAAATCCTAGCGTAAGATATAGGTCTTGACATCTACTTCCCCAAGTATATTTTTGACTTTGAAGTTTTTGTTGACTTTAGTTTCTAAAGTTGGAAAAATGTCACTTCCTAAATATGTAAATTGGTTTACAATTGGGATATTAATTTGAGTTAGATCATCACCAGAGCTACTTGGAGGAAGAAGAGCAGGTTTTTGCCAATTTATTTTGTATCCTGAGATACTACTAAAGTCTGAAAATTACTTAAGAATATGAGGAAACAACTGTGAAAGTTTACTAATAAAGAGAAGCACATTATCTGCATAAATTGATATATAGTGAATGGTACAATTAATTATAATATGTAAAATATTTTTGGATTGACGTACTTTTTGAGCAAGATGCTCAAGGGATAAAACAAATAATAGAGGGGACAGAGGGCATCCCTGGGAGAACCTCTGGAAATTGTGTGAAAATTGTGAAGAGCAAACATTGCCTGATAACACCATTGCACATGGGTTTGTATAAACACCTTTAATATACCTAATAAGTTGTTCACCAAGACTCATATGACCTAATAAAGCCCAAAGATAATCCCATTTAAGTCTATCAACAGCCTTTTCTGCGTCAAGCGTTAAAATTCTGCATGATGTCAGAAAATCTAAGGAATTACAATTATTACAGTCTGTAATAATCTTCTCATATTATGTGAGCTAAAACAGCCTTTCACAAAGCCGGTTTGATCACAGTGAATATTTGTTTAAATGGCATGTTAATACATATATCTTCATATTAATATCAATTAATGACATAGGCCGGTAACTAGCACATGATATTTGATCTTTATATTTTTTGAGAAGCAAGCATATTAATGCTGTTGTTTGCTTTGTTGTTGTTTGCTTTAAAAATAGCCTCTTTTAATAGATGTATTTATCATTTCCAAAAGCATGGGACCTGATTCAGACCAAAAGGTAATATAAACCTCAAATGGGATACTGTCTGGTCCAGGAGATTTAACCAAATTCATTTCTTGTACTGAGTCCTATAGTTATTTTAAGGAAGTATTTTCTCCTAAATCAGCTGCTTCTGTTTCAGACAGTTTTCTTATATTTAAATCAGTGAAGACATTCTTATATCTCGTTTTACTGAATATAATCTCAGACTTGTAAAGTTTTTTTATAAAAACAAATAAAGGCTGCAATAATTTCTGTAGTGGTAGTACTACCTGAAGAAAATGCAAACCCGCCGCTCATTAGAACGGACCCGGAAGGCTAGCTGATTGAGCTCTTTTTTACTAGACTAAGCTGACCTATTTGTGAAGAGGGAAAGGAGTTTTGTTGTGTTCTTTCCAATGATGCCAGCTGTCTCTCCAACTCAACAGTTCTTTGCTGACAAGAGCGATTTTGAAAGAAAGCAAATGATGTGACATTATCTTTTATAAACACTTTGGTCACCTCCCACCCAGGTAAACCTGAAATCTTCCACTGATTCCAGACTCAGAGAGATCAATTCTCATAGTTTAGATTTAAATTGACAGCAAAAATCTTTTTTTGATATTAAAGTGGCATTAAACTTCCAATGAGGTGCTTTTTGTTTAATAACTGGTAGTAGAAAATTTGCTTTAATTGCGTGATGATCAGACAGTGAAGCTAATTAATATCAACTTTTTTTTACTTCTTGGCAAATTGTTTTAGAAGCAAAAATATAGTCTATTCTTGAGTAGGATTTATGTCTATTGGAAGTATACTCTTTAGCCACTGAATTATGAAGTCTCCGTATGTCTGACAAATTAAGATCTAACATGCACTGCTGCAAAGCTACAACTTCATGTTTAGAGTTACTAAAACTGTTCACAACTCCTTAGTAAGATGTGATTCCTGACCACTTATTGCTTAACCACATTCTTAACCTTGTCCTTAAGTAGCGATACGCATATATCTCAGTATATTCTCAGTGAGAATTTAGAAAATGCTGGCACTGAACATGCACTGTCAATATTGGCAAGAACGTCAAAATTAGGCTATGCTATACACAGTCTGAAGAATTTCCCAATATTGACGTTCTTGTCTGGTGAAAGTATTGTATTTTTAATCTCTAAAGGCCATCATCACCTTGATTCCCTGCATCAAAACCTAGTATCTCTTTACTGACACAGTTAAGATGCAATTACAGCAGTAATATGTACATTTTCTGAGTCAAGATCCTGCCATTCCTTGCTTAACTTGTCCCTTTGTGTATTTCCTGTGCATTTCCCATTGTAGCTCATCACCCAACCAGTCTCCTCCCTACACTCGTGTTTCCCATTTGTCATCAGCCCCAGTATGTATTCTCCTATTCACACTTTTTCCATATTGTCTACTAGGCCTTTCCCTGTTTGGCCTCCATGTCTGTGTGCTATTTTCTGACTCATCTTGCTTTAGGCTTTCTGGTTTTGTCAGTCTCCTTGTATGTTTGCACTCAGAAACTACTTATTTTATGATTTTTGACCAATGAAAGATTGTTTCACCACCAGTCTGGAATGTTTGTTTATTTTGAGTCCATGTTCCAGAGTGGTTCTCTCCAGCCCTCACACCACCTTACTCACCCCAGACATAGTGCTGCTACAGTGTTTATTTATAGAGAGACTTTTAGGATTATCCTAGTAGCATAAAATCACTGGCGCATTGTCGGTTTGGTTGGCAATCAGAAGACAATGGCTGCCTGGATTTGAGCCACTGACAGCTTTGTTACCCAGTTTACAGCAGTCCTGCTTACACCAGACCTTGGTACAGCCAGGTGTTTTTAAGATTTTGTAGTCACAGCTACCACTGATGATTGACAGATGTTGTCAGCAAATGTAATACCTCAAGAAAACTGTAGAATAAGATGGGTTTCCTTCTTTTTTATTGAGGCATGTAAGAGGGAGAATAAAAGCTCCAGATGAAAGGCCACTTTTAACGTGCATTCCTTTGCTATTAACGTATGTTTGTCTGTGTTCACTTGCTCTGAAAATTTTATAAAGGGAGAGATACAGACAGACAATACGATGGACTGAGTTTGAGTGTTTCATTGCCATCGAGATAGACAAAGAAAGACAAGGTTTCACTGTTTCAGCACAGACAGTGAATGTGTCAGCACAATGGACAGAGACAAGTGCGGAGGATCCATAAAAGATATTTGCTTTTGGAAAGTTTATTCTTTTGAATCAAGGTGAAAATCCTAAAAAATAAATTTAAAAATGATGGCTGCCACACATAGCAAAATTTGGGTGAAATTTTTATAAAGCAAGTAGGGCTGCAACTTATTATTTTTATTAGCGATTAGTCTGCCCTATTCTCTCGATTAATTGGTGTATGATCCAACTATCACTCCCATCCCAAATATGTTTAATATCGACATATATATACGACAATTAAAAGCAGCAAATCTTCACATTTCAGAAGCTGGAACCAGAGAACATTTGGCATTTCTGCTTAATAAATGACTTAAATAGCTGATGGTTAATCTTATGTTTCTGTTGTCTTTAATCAACCAATCTTTTCTGCTCAAAAGCAATAGCAGTAAGATGCTCTTTTGTCCTCTCACTTGTATCCATCTTCCAGCAAGGTTATAATATTTTAAAGTTTTACCCTACAGCTCACCACTATGTTGAGGTTGCGTTTCATGAAGTATGCCAAGTTTTAGTGCTTTTTGGCAAGTTTGGGTTGCCTTGCCTGGGTTGAGAGTTTTAAGAAGCATAAAGGTGCAATCTCAGCCGCTGGGACAGCACATTTCTCTAACATTTATAAAAAGTAATATGCAGCCTCTGTTTGATACTGTTGCTAAACTCACACAGAATAATGCCAATAGCTCTTCATTCAATGCTGATGATTTTCTGAATTTCTTTACAAACAATATTAACTCTAGTAGAGAGAAAATAACTCTCCAATACTTTGATGAATGCAGGCTCTGTGACTCAGACCAATTGCACTCACAGTTTAGAAAAATGTCTGAGACCTTTACCAGCCTTGTAACTGCTTCCTACAACCTGTTAATTACACTCTACACTGTCTAATCCTTTTAATGAACTGTTTCTAGTTTTAAATAATCATATTCTTAATATTATCAATAAGTCACTTTCCATGGGCTCTGTGCCTTCAGCTTTTAAAACTGCCATTATGAAACCACTACTTATCCAACAACAATCTTTTTTGATACATTTCAATGTTGCTATATAGTCCCCCCAATTCTACTCGAACCGCCTTGACCAGAGTAGTCAATGGTCTACTAATTACTGATTCTGACTTAACATCATTGTTGCTGCTTGTTGACTTGACTTGTTGCTTGTGCAGCTTTTGACACCGTGGACCACAGTATACTTTTTAATCAATTAGAAAAGCATATTGGTATCCAGTGGACAGTGCTGACATGGCTTGATTATATATTCATCAAATAGAAAACAACATGTTAGTTACAATAGTTTGGGTGTACCCCGGGGATCAGTCCTTGGCCATATGCTTTTATCTATCTATATGCTTCCCCTTGGTGAATGCAGTGTTATTTTCATTGCTAGGCCGATGATACACAGCTATATGTACTTGTAAAGCCTTTCCCAACTCTTAAATTTAGAGGCATGTCTATTTGTCTACCAGCATATGGCCATTTGTATGTGAATTTGTGTGTTAACATTGATGGCTATATTTTACATTAAAGTTAAATGTTAAAGACACACATTCAGTTGAAATCTTTAAAACTTAGAACTTAGTCCAGTCCATCACCGTTTCTAATGTGGTTATTATATTTTTATTATATTGTTTTATTTGCTTGCTAAATGTTTTGTTATATTTACTGTTTTTATTTGCAATGTGTATTGGGATCGTGCTGCATGGTGATTCTGCACTTAAATTAAGTGATTAATTGATTAAAGGAGAGGTTGTTTTGAGGGTTTCTTTTTTGAACTTTCAACTTCCAGTAACTGACTATAACACAGAAGTGCTTATATACTGATTTTAATGGAAAAACTGCAAAACTACTGGAAATGTTTCAAAATTTGTCCTTTACCTTTTGGTAGATGATAAATAAGTATAATTTACAGGGTAGTGAAACAAGCAAGTCTACCAGTAAAGCTTTAACACATTTTTTAAAGACATTCCCTGTTTTAGCGGAATGTACTCTACAGTCATGTACAGTCATGAGTTCAGGTGATACTGAAATGTAGCAAGGAAAGGGCAAGGATATCAAATTTTAATGTGCATGTGAGAAAGCTATGGGTGCATTTGCTTTCCTCCCTCCATCAGTATGTCCTCTCCTTCAACCTGCCTCACATTCCTGACTTTCAGGCTTCATCCATCTCACTCTTTGGTATCACCCCCTCCCAACACTCTCCTGCTCTCCTCCTGTCTCTTTTACAATGATTTTCCATCACTCTCTGTGACTCCCCTTCCCCCTGTTCCGGGTCTTACAGGCACGGTGTGTTATGCAATAGAGGAATTTGCTCAATTACTCTTGCTGTCAGAAGATGAAGCCGGTAAAAAAAAAGTAGCCGCTTTCCATATGCTAGGTCGTATCCCTGAACACGGGACATGAAGAAGAAGAAGGATGGAGAGCAGAGAGGTGAGAAATAATGATTAGAAAGCAAGGCCAATACTCCCAGCAGCAACCACCACTCCATCCCTTATCGCCGCTCTGTTGCCTTTTTATCTTCTGCCCTGTAGTCACTCTCCCTGCCCTCATCTCTTTCTGTTTCCCTTCCTGTCTGTCCCCTGGGAGTAGAGAGAGAAAACAACAAGACCAATATGTCTTCTTACATACCTCCTTCAAGAGTGTGACTGCTTGTTCATCTCAAGAACACTTCAATGTGTTCATTCTAACCACCAGCTCTCAGTGCTGTGAAGTTTTGAATTTTTATGCTAGCCAGTCAGAAACAGAGAGAAATACCTAAAAAATGGTAGTTGGGGGTATTCAACAGCAACAATAGCAGACAGTGCAGGGAGGGTATGACAGCAAATTAATTCCCATTGTTAACGGCTCCTCTAATTGTGTTCGCCTTAACGACCATGACACCGCTGTGGCCATTTTTAATAGGTCGAGAACACAGACGGTCTCTGAGGGGACACAGATTAGTGAGAGCGTTGGAAACAGCAGAGCCACTTGTTCACACAGATAGATGCATATTCTGCAGGACAAGGTATAAACATATCTAGGTTAATAGACACAAATCAATTGTGTTGTTGTAATGCTGTTGTAATTTTATTACTTACTGAAAATTTACAGAAAACTTAACAAAACCAAAAAAAGTCTGGGAATCACATCCACAGTGTTGGCCCCCTGGTAATTCTTTAGGATATGACTTAAACTGCTCCTATTACAAACATGCAAGCTTAATAATGGAATATATTTTAGGGCTTTTAGCTAGAATGACTTTTTCATAGTCACACAATTAGTGGCTTGAGTATACTTGAGTATCACTTTCTTGCCAACAGTTGGATGAGAAGATATATACCGCTGTCATGTACGATAGAGCTATCATATTAGCTTAGAATAAAGCCTGGAAACAGGGTCCAAAGGTAACAAGATCCACCTACCTGCACCATAAAGCTCACTGATTAACACGTTACATCTAATCTGTTTAATCCATACAAAAATCAAAGTGTAAAAACCACCACTGTAATTTTACAGAGGTTTATGTTTGGGACTGTTTATTGGCTGCTGCAGTGGCTTCCAAGAGTGGCAGCTAGTTTTCTGGCAAACCCTTGATGACCATGATGACATACTCCAGGAAATTAGGTTGTTTACCTTTTACCAGTCTTAATGCTAAGCTAGGTTAATGGGCTGCTAGTGGTATCAACCTTCTCATCTATCTCTCAGCAAGTAAGCATTCCCAAAATGTCACAATATTTTTTTAAACATAATTGTTGGGGCAATGTGACTAATGTTAGAACAGTATTTCTAGTTGTAGGAATGTTGTAAATATTACAGACATTTTCTATATAATCCAAAAACATTCATAACAACAGATACAACTAATAACAAGAACAACTCATGTTGATAAGAAAACAAAAAGTGAAAAATGGTCAGAACTTCTACTGCAGTGACATACATTAACTTACTGTTTATATTTACCCTTGTCTTATCTGAGCTTAAATCTTTGGACAACAGCTCTGTATCATAAAAAAGCACAAAAATGCTGCCAGCTTACTTCACGCCTATAAAATATTTATAAAAAATCCTAACACTACTTTTGCATAATTTTCCTGCTCTATATTCAAATGCATGCATCTTCAACATGCCTCTGACTTTGAGTGGTGACTGATATATGTGCAGAGTCGTCCTTTTCTTGACAATAGCATGGAAAAAAAGCAGGGGGCATTTGGATTCAAACAAAGGTTTTTATTGGCAAGGACAGTGAAGCAGGTTTGGTTGCCTTTGATGATGACACTTGTAGATTATACAGACACAGTTGCAACCATACTGACATATATCCACACTTGGACAAACTGTGTCAATACCATCCATCTATCTATCTATCCATCCTCTCTATCATCTTCAACCGGTTATCTGTGCAGGGTCGCAAAGTCAGTCCCAGCTGACATTAGGTGAGATGTGTCAAGAAGAAGAAGAAGAAGACATACTTTATTAACCCCACAAGGGGAAATTCAGTGTTTTTCACTCTGATGTTAGTTTTTATTGTTATTAGACACACACACAGGGCTGAAATACACACACAGGCACAAACAGGACCTTATACACCCGCAAGAACACATGGAGAGGCATCCTGACTGGCTAGGGGGTCAGAGGCTTGCTCAAGGCCTCGTTGCCTTGGTGCCTAGGAGGTGAAATGGTACCTCTTCAGCTACCAGTCGAAAAACATAAACCACATAACCCAACCCAAAGATATTTGAACTATACCCCGATGCAGCACCCTCTACTGTATTCTTCGGGTTAATTCGGTGCCAGAAAGTTTGCCTCTGAGTGGCGGCCGGAACTATCTTCACTCTCCTTCCTCTGATCTCTACAATCCCACGACATAGGTGCCATTCTTTGAGGGGCACGAGTGGTCCAAAAACATAAATCTTATTCACACAGACAACCATACCGTTGTACCACTTGATATCATGAAGTGTATCTGCAGACTGACCTTAATCTCAGCCCAACGTAAATGCATCATGCCACCCACATTCCAAGCATCTAAAACTCTATTGCTGATTCCCACTCCTGTTTCTCTTTCCAGAAATTCTAATCCCTGGCACAAGACTCGGACTCTCTCATTCAGCATGATCTTCATCTGAACCCCCATCTTCTCCACCTGATCTCTGCATCACGAAAAGCGATCATCAATAGTCTCACTCTTAAGAGCCTATCATCATACTATTCAGGATGAATGGTGAACGTTCAATACCTTGTTCAACCTGCTATTTCCTTCCATTAAAATCATATTGTTAACTAGCTTTATCACTTACGCTCACTTAGTTCTCAAAACCAGAACATCCAACCATCCACGTGTACCATAGCAGTAAAAAACTTCTTTACCAAAAAGCTTCTGCCCCTTCCATCTCACACCCCCTCATCTACAGGACAACCAAAGGCCTATGAAAGACAGAACCTCACCTCACACAAAAACATGGTAAGTGACAATGTGACAGCAGACCTACTGAACCATTGCATTCAAACCTTCCGCACAGGATATTTATCCCACATCTATTGACTCAACCCTCAAAGCGATGTACCTCCTTTTTTAGTTTTAAGGTGTTTGGAATTCACCACCACCTCATACAAATACGACTCTTCTTGGCACATGAGCCTCTCCAACATTTCCATCCACTTCCCAGACACCCTCAGATTTAACCTCAAACGAAGCAACGTGATCAGCTCGTTCCCTCTCAAACTCATCCAAACCTACATAAACCAGAGACTACTCCACCATGCCCACTCTTCACCATCAAATCAGGCAGAGTCGCCACACAATACTGGCTCCACTACCATTTCTACCAAATCCTTTCCGAATCGGGGATTTCTCCTGGGTTCTGGCTCATCGCAACACAAATGACCCTCTTCAGCCATCCACTCTCAACCCTTTGATCCCTCCCCTTGACCACTTCATCCTATCCTTCCCAAACCCTTTTGCTATCCAAATAAACTACCTTTTATGTCACACAACTGTCTTTGTTAGTGAACACCATATTTAAAGAAAAACACCTCACAGGAACTCTTTTTATCTTTTAAAGCACCTTCCTTTTGATTCATCTTAACTATCTGTCTCTTTCTGCTTTGATCTCTGGTTTCTCACAGTTTTTTCCCCATTTTGCCCAATCTCTGCTCAGTTTTACTATCACCTCTATACCTCCACTCAAAAACAGCTTGAAAGCATCAATTTTGGTTTACGTGGAGACTTTTTAAAAGGTACTGCTGTGCTACGGAGATAGCAATCATATCATATATCATGAATCTGTTCATGCTATAAACAAGCTGCACTGATATGAGAAGACTATAATTTCCTAATTAATCTCTGCACTTCTTTCCCACACACAGACACCCTCATTGTAATGATGATTCACCCATTCCCATGTACAGGATTATTCAAACATCTCTTCTACATCAACAGGAATTCTTCTCCATGCCTTTGAATCAGAAATTTTGTAAACCCTTGCTTCCAGTTTCAAACACAGACACAGCACACAGTGTTTGATCAATGCGGGCACTGAAGATTAAACTCAACTTGCATGACCTGCTTTCTGATCTTCCACACCACTGACTTAGTTCCCCTTGTGGCCTGAACTTGCTAATACCACCTATAAAAATCTATAAGCTTTTATAAGCTCTTCCACACACTGGGTCTGTTTGAGGGAGAATGTAATCTGCACACCATGCTATTTTGTTTTAACTTCTCTTGTCTAATGTGTTTGTCGATGCGCTCCTCCTTGTGTTGAATTCAGCTTTACTGTGTCAATAGCTCTCCGGCTGATTCAATTCGGCTCAAGACGGAAAAAGATCTGTGTGCACACTGAAGCGATACAATTTGAAGCAGGGGACAGAGAGGGAGAAGGATCAAAGCTCACAATAATTGACGGATTAGTTTTCACAGACCATTTCCTTGGCAGTCAGGAAAGAAAATAGCTGCGAACATGTTCACTCATTGAAACAACATAAAACATGCCATATTAAGAGTCTGCACCTGAAGGCCAAACATGGTAAATGCAAATACAATTGACCTTGGAGGAAGCAAACATAGTAATGACAGTGGTAAGGATGAGGCATTATAGGTTGCATATAATTGCTTCCTTTAAAAGGTTGTTTTTTGTGTGTTTGTTGCCATTATTTCTTTTCCATGTTTGTTTTGCTGCAACATTTTGGAATAAATTATTTTTAGAGTCACGGTCAAAGATAAATCAAGAGCAGACTTTAGATAGGTAAAGAAAAACATTTATGTATATCAATAGTAATTTCAGTTCAAAATGAGCGAAAACTACATTCTATTGAAAACTGAGCAAGTCTGCCAGTCATGCATACTTATTTCACACATAGAAAAAAGTAAAACTAGAACAAGGTACTCTGCATACAGATCATTACAATCCTTGAGATTAATTTAGGTCAGCTAATATATTTCATATGCATTCCACAAGTCAAATCATCTCTTGGCAGTATGAGGAGCATGTTTTGATCATGTTAAATAAAATAAAAAAGGCACTCAAGATGTTTCTAAAATACTTCAGCTCAAATTGGCAAATTGGCAGTTGCTGTAAGTGCTAGTTTACCACTATGCTTTACAGACCGAAAATGTGTGGCTTATTGGCAGAAACATTTCCTCGAACAAAATCAGATGTCGCTTGTACGAGCACTGCACCAATTTTACTAACACACACACACACACACACAAAGATACACACCTCAAACATCGGTCTTGAAAGGCTACCATAATCCATTCCTTTAAACACAAACACAGTGAATTAAAAAAATCTTCCTTGAAAGGTTTACGTCAGCATGGGCTCTTGGGCCATCCCAAGCAGCTTAGCTTCGCCTTCTGCAAACAAAACTGAGAGAGCTGAAGATGGACGAGAAAGCAAGACCATTTTTCCCAAGAGAAAGCTAACAAAGGAGGACGAATAAACATTTCTTCCTTGTATTTAATAACTTTAAAAGAAAACTCCTAACGATGCCAGAGTCAGGAAAGCAGCTAAATTTAACTTTAATCACACTTCTCATTGTGACCTACTTGATTCCACTTGACACTGACAGTGTATATATGAAATAATTTCACTATCATATCTTGAGTTCACAGTTATAATATGTAAGCTGGTTAGGTTTCAGAGCAAAAGAGAAGCAAAAGAGAAGCAAATGTGACATTTGAAAGAGCATCTGACCCATTTGAAGTTTTTTTTTTTGAATATTTACCAGGCCAAATATCAGCAGTGCATCATTGGTTTGGGATATTCTCAGCAGCTACATGAGTTCCGTAGAAGCAAAATTATTCACTATAAAAAATATCAAAGGTAAATGTCAAGTTTTGATTTCATCTCCTTAAAATCAAAGAAAGAGTTGTTCTTTCTAGGCTCTCAACATTTTACACTCTTCTTCATCTCAAATCCCAACTGTTGGTCCCTCTTCAATAAAACTTAAAAGAGAAGCCTTTGACGGGGGAGGCAAAACAAGCAGAGAAGGAGATAGCTGAGCCTGGGGGGAAGAACAGGAGTGAACCACTTCCTGCCGCTCACTTGTCAGAGAGAGCTCCTTCAGCTGAAAGGTTTCAAGCCTGACACTGAGCTGAAGTTTTTTCTTTCAAAATGAAAATATGTTGTTCTTTAACCAAATTTTTTGCAGCATAGTGACAGATGTGTTTTTTGTCCATACACAGTGGCAGACATTACAAACAGACATGGAAGATGAGAAATTGCAAACATCATTAGCTAGCTACTTTAACTGAAATTTTTCATACTGCTCTAAAATGTAACTAATATGCAAGTACTTACCATCATTTTTAGCTAATTTTGCTTGCTAGTTATTATTTGAGTAGTATAACTCGCCAACATGTAGCTTGAAAGATTTCTCTTTTTTTGTCACAATGAACTTCATTTATTTCTATTTTATTGGGCCCAGCCGCTAGGGAGGCCCATACAATCTCAGTACTCATGAAAATAACAGAAAAATGCATTTTATTTAATGTTGCTTTAGTAAAATGTAGCCCCTTTCCTGAAAATAGTATGGTATGGGTAATGTTTTTTGTACACAATGTCAAAACATTAAAAGTACACCTCATGTGGCAGGCCATTTAGGTGTTTATGTGGGGGATAGAGAGAAAGCACAAGCATGCGTTAACATGAGTAAAGCAGATTTGGGGACTTTATATCTGCAGTGTGACGTCTTTCAGAGGACACAAAAAACGTAAAGTACAGTAGTTAGTTAGTGGGCTGCTTTGAGCTGCTCTTCATTCTAAGCACTAACTTGTACAATCTGCTCATGTATTAAGTCTGAAACCACCTTTACAATGATATCACAAGAGAGTGAAAAAGTTTTTTAAAAATCACTAAACAATACATTTCAGCTAGTAGCTAGTAGAAAAAAAGAAATACAAAAATTGCAGTTACTCATTTTCCCATGAAAGCAGCAGATTTTCCTAATGTTCATCGAATCTCCAGCTGGTGCCTCCACTATTGAGCAGTTTTAGCAGCTCGTATTGAGCATCACGCTACACTGTGTTGCTGCAGGGCCATCTGCTAAAGACTTGGCAGTGGGTCAAATTTCACAGATATTTTCCACGCTTCATGCTGATGCTTGACAGCTATCAAACTGACGTGGTTGTCATAAATGAGCAAGGGCTTGGGCTGATGAGGAAAATCCCATCAACCAGATCAGCAACAGCAGCCATACATTTTGTGCTTAAGTAAATGATTGTTTATATGTTGTGGGAGGCACAGAACATGAGTTTGTGACTTGTGGTTTTCTGCACAAGAAAGAAAAATATGTTTTTATGCATAGATAGTAAAAGGATGAGGAAGAGATGTAGGCGGATGATGGGGGAGACATGACAAAAACATCACCCACATACAACAACTTCTTTACTCCAGTTCCCATACGTATGACTCATTCAGACTTAATGTCCTGCTTATCTCATTTGCTTCTTTTAGGATTTGGAAGTTGAATCCTCCAATGACATCACTGGTAGAGTCATCTGCTCCTCCCTCCGGCACTGCATACCTGATGATGTAATCCTGGCATCAGGCATCACAGGGTTGACAGACGGGGCATTAGTGATATAACCACAGTGCAAGGGAAGGGCAAGATGCTTTTATGGTCAGCTGATTGTGAAGACAATCTACTATGTGGCAAACCCAGATGCTTATTAAATGTCACAGGTAACACACCAACGAGGCACACACACAAAATTTTGTGCACAGGCAGTCATTTCTACCTGTGGCCTACAGGAAATGATTAAATTCTACATTCAACCAGGCATTTCATGAAAGGTAACAATCCCCTCTCTATTATATTATGCAACAAAAACTGCAGGAAAGCGCACAGACAAGTATAAAATTTTAAAGGTGACACATGTATATGAAAGGTAATTGAATAAAGGAATGTCTGTCTCTCAGTGTGAAGAATGCAAATGAATGATCAAGTATAGGGGTAAATTAGTAGCGAAGGATGTGTCCCACTTTTTCTCTTGCACAGTACAATAAATCATGCTTGAGCTTTGGCTGAGGCTTTGTGTGATGTGTCGGGAAGACCAGGAAAGCCGATTGGACATGCTGTGCCTGTTCCGATCAGCTCTGCAATGCCTCGCAGCCTTAGGTGGATGGCTTTGAACATTACTCTGGGTCGTAAAGTTAACCATACCTGACATTTCCCTAGGCAAGTGTGTGTCTGTGCATGGCGTGTTTGTTTGAGTATACAATGCATCAGTGGAAAGGGAGATTAGGTTGGATATAGAATAACAAGGGAACCCCACTAATACAAACAACACTAACATTGCTTATTTAAGGCAGATCACACACACATGCACGTATGAACTTTTAACAATTACCAAAAGAAACCTTGCTGTTGCATTTGAGCTAGAGACGAACAATTAATCCTTTTTATATTAATTTAGAAACACAACACTGTTGTGTTTAAACATAACACAACAGTGTCTTAACAAGCTGCTGTGAATAAAAGTCACCAGTACATTTACTTACCTGTATTAACATAATTAACGTTAAACTGGGAGTTACCGAAACAAACAAAGAGTTCCTCATGTTTGCTCTGTATGTTTTGGTCAAAGGTTAAGGTGTGTTTCTGCAGTTCATAAATGACTAACAGACTGGTGTGTCTTCTGTACATAAAACTAGCATGTAGCTAGCAGGTAGCTCAGCAGTTATAAAATGTAAATGACAGACAGCTGACCTCTGAGTCTCCTAGTTTAACTTCCAAGCATATCATGTAATCATTTTTAAGCTTTTTCGCCTTAAGAGCTCTGAATTGAACCTCCAGGATTTGGGGCTGTGAAGTAGTCTGTCCTGTCAGTCAGTGAAGCTGATGTAATTGTTAGCTCAAGCAGCTGAAGTGCAGATTTGAGGCTGTGAAGTATTCTGTCCAGTTAGTCTGAGAAGCTAACGTTGAAGTTAAACGTTAACATTAAAGTTACCTGAAGAAGCTAACTTGCAGCCATGTCCATCTGTGAAGAGCTGTTCTCTAATTTCAAGAGCTGATTTGAAAACATTGTCAAATGTTACCAGCAGTTTGTCATTATTCATATACAGCTGTTATCAATTAATACTGTATAATGCCACTTTTGAATGTCATGGTTATATTTGAATATAATTGAGTAATGCCACGTTTGCCTTTTATCACTAACACTTTAATAATTGTGACCTAAGTTGACTATTTTTGATACAATGCTATGCAAGTTTACTTTGTCTCACTAAACCCCCACGGTGAATGCATACATACGCACACACACACAGATGCACACTGGTACACATGGTGCAAAACAATTAGGATTGTATGTTGAGGGATTTTCGGCGCTAAGCTCTCAGGAGGTGAAATCTCTGCGACAGATGGGTGGACATTTTTCCATAACTGCACACGGTTCCTGCTTTCAAAGATCCGTTTTCCCTGAGCTGCAGAGGTCATTACTCACTGACCAACGAGAGTCGTGCCACAGCATTATCTGCCCTTGAGGAATCCTACCATCTTAGAGGGGCTAACACTGGAGTAACAGCACAGTGTATGAGTAACACACTGTTAAATTATGAAAAATTTTCAAGGCATTTGTGAGTGTTAGTCAATGGTAAACACATCTGTTGCGTTACAACACCACGTACGTTAGCAGCTGCTAACTGCCAGCTAATAGCACACTTTGAGTTGAAAGATAAAATGGGTTGTAATGCACTGGAGAGCCATCAACAGCGTGTGATATGAGGGATGTATTATCAAGTGTTACACTTATCACATCTTCACATTATCACTTTTACTTCCACAATAGCAAATGTGCCATTGTTACTGTATTATAACAGTATTGTTGATCAGCAGCTGTTAAAGCGGCCATCTCCTTAAAATAAAATGTAGCCTCATTGTTTGTTCACCAAAGCTAGTCTTTTATGTAAGAGATAGGAGAGATTAGTATTGATAATAAGTTGAAGTAGGCTATATCATCTTTAAACATAATAAAACTTGTAATTTTGACATTTCTATCAGACTAATGATAATAAAACTGTAAGGACGTGCAGAGTAACAAAGGGATGGAGCTTTGATTATTTAATCAATTCTGCTAACATTATGCAATCAGGTTGAGTGACGCCAGATGACAACACTGATGGCATTTCCATTTGCAACCACAACGCTGAAATATGAGGCCCGCATACTAATGACACACACACACTCACTGATTGCTCATTAGGCCTACTGTTCATTTGCATGAAGAAGAAATGAAATGCATCAGTCAGACGTGTGAATAATTTACCTCCATCCGTGTAGGAGGTGACTCCCTATGCATCTTGTGAAACATGACTAAAAGCAAAAACATATTCAAATGTGCTGTAATGTGGGTGTGTAATATTTACATATAAAAGATGATGTCATCTGAGGCATCTGGAAGTGTCAAGGACGTGTCTATCAGTGAGTGGGCATCATGCCAGTTACAGCGGACTGCCAGTTGGGAGCCATGTTTCAAATAA
Organism: Lepomis macrochirus; assembly: GCA_024633595.2. Lineage (NCBI taxonomy): Eukaryota > Metazoa > Chordata > Actinopteri > Centrarchiformes > Centrarchidae > Lepomis > Lepomis macrochirus. The sequence continues at coordinate 14,740,027 of JALXJV020000024.1, read as the reverse complement.
AATAAAAATCATTGTTGGGCCACACTTTGTCATTTTGATTGATTGGGAATCATAGAGGCAGAGGAACATAGAGGAAAAGAAACAGTTTTGCATTTTAGCCAACTTATGATGAAAGTGGGACAACATTTGGACTCTTCATCCCTGCGAGGCTTCTCAGTGTGATTTGTGAAATGATTACGTCCCTGTACTATTTTTAATCTGTCTAATTATTTACACTGTCATTCTGTTTTTGTATTTACATTATGTACCTTTTTTACCATGTTCTCCATCATTATCTTCCCCTCTAGTTCTGAACAAAATGTCTGGCAACCTGAAAGGTGCAGAAAGGCAGCCAAAATATACCACTATTCAAAAGCTGCTGGCTAGAACTGACACACATACAGTAGTTAATAAATACATCCACAGTATTTACATCCACTTCCACAGTTGAATTCCATTTTTTTTTATTTATCTCTGCCAGGCATAAGCCTTTGGATCGTGTGTGTATGTATGTTTGTCCCTGTGTGTGTGTGTGTGTGTGTGTGTCTGTGTGTGTGTGTGTCCAAAGCCAACCTCGCATACTAGTGGACACATCAGCCTAACATTTTTTTGTGCTTATTTATGAATTTATGCTTGTGGACCTCTCACTCCCCTTAACTAGCTGGAAGGTAAGTATGTCAGTCAGTTAAGTTATGTATGTGAGTTAAACATAATTTTTGCACCTAAGCAGAGGTAGCATGTGGGAGGCCAAACCAGGGCCCACTACGTGTACTATGTAGTTCAGTTGACCCAAACAACTAACAACGGTATGAGACAATATGCTGTACCTGGAGAATTCAGCAGTTCTATTTCGTATAGGCTTCGCCCTCTAAGGCTATCGCTTTTGGGTTTACCCCTTCCGCGCGCCTGCGCGGCACTGAGAATTTTAGTCTACGCCCACCCACAGTGTGGGCCTCTCCTACGTCCGCACCTTGTATGTAGGAAAGCGGCTCCGAGCTTCCTGTTCTGACCTCAGATGACGCCGGCCTCGACGCTACTACGTTGCCGCGGCGAGGCAAGCTAACATTGAGCTAATGAACAGCTAACGTGACGGTCACATGTGGTCTGCCTGGATCAGCTGACCAGGACGACCCCATGTGCCCACGTTGCTCCACATTAGCTGCGGCTAATGACATCTAGCAACAGGTTTCATTGCTGCTGGCCGACCCTCGTCGGCCAGAGTGGACCACTGGTAAGCTATGGGTCGTAAAAAGCTGTGTGAAATCTTGTTGCTCCTTTTGTGGAAGTTGTTGCACACATGCTGTCTGTGCTGGTCTCAGTCGAACCAGCCACACCAAACACACATTTCCTATGTGAGCCAGCTGCCCTTAGCCACGTGGCTAATGTGTAGCTTGAAGCTCAAGCAACAAGCAGCACACTCTGTTCACGTCATCAGAGGTCCCTTCACACACCCCTCTCACACAGAACGGTATTAGCCCACGACAGCGGACATTCGCTTCGTGTGGACATATACACACGGTACAGATATTTTCTCACGAAGAAATCTGCCAGGCAGTGTGTGATGCTGTTAACATTATGCACGTTCCCCCGGAAGTGCCCGGCTGCGAGCACGTGCATATTCGATCCTTCTGTGCTTCCAGGTGTCCCCCCTAGGTTCAAAGAAGCCAGACTGTGTCAAATGAGCCCTTGAAGCGGTCATTATGCTTCATGCATACAGGATAGCACTACACACCACCCTGCGTGTAGCGCTATCCTATCGCCGCTCCACACATTACGCAGGTCCCCTTCCCCGGCAGAGCCGGCTGCGGGCTTGTGCGTGACCACGGCATCACCGACACAGTCCCTCTTCCTGCATCCAGAGGTGTGTGACAGGCACAGCCTGTATATGTGGGCTGTACGGCATCAAGTGTGTGCCAACCACATTACCCACGGCAGGCGACGGTAACGCTGGGGAGAATTGTGTTTTTTGTCAATTGCATGACCTAGTGTTGCACTTTACAGACAGCTGCTGTCTCTCACTTCTACACATTGTGTGAGCCAGCTGTGTGTTAGCCAAACGGCTAAAAAGCAGCCTGGGCTTGCTGCAAGGCTGCACATCCTCTCTCTCCTTGCCCCCCTCCCTGACATGGTCAGGCCTGAGCCCACATGTACGCCTTCCTGCCCTCTTCCCTTGCCGGTCGAGCAACGTGGCGATGAGCCCCGGCCTCCCTCCCCTCACCAGGGGAGTGGCATAACATGGACAGGCTGCAGCTGGCCGGGTGGCTTTCATGCAGTCTGGCTCCAATGCCACAAGCGGATATTTCCTCCTCGGCCCGCCACTGTCTTTACGAAGTCAGTGGCTGCCGTCACACTGCGTGGACCGGCTGCAGCTGGCTGTGCACACTAGATTCTAAGGAGATATGTTTTAATAAACATAAACCATAAAGTAACATTTGTATTTCAAACAAATGGCAAGCACATTTTAACAAAATTCTCTTCACCTTCATGCATCATGGGAATTCTGAAGGACGGACGGCGGCTGCATGTGCGCAGCGGTTTACTTATGGCGTCAACTTCCACTGAAAGCCTCTCAGAAGCATTTCAGCAGGAAGCGTGCAGGCTGTCCCACGTTAATGACTTGTTTTTAATTGTCCTTTTTGTGCTTCTACTACATTCTTCAAAGCTCTCTGTGGCTCACTTTTGTTTCTCGTCTTGACGGATGCATCTAGCAACTACCACAGGGAGCATTTCAGAATAAGAGCATTTTCGGACTTTGCCGACATGTTTAGATTTTGTTGATTTGGTGATTTGTGCTTTTTGTGCTTCTACTATTCAATCAATAGTAACGCATTGTAGTGTTCTCAACGGGTCGGGTCGGCCCGACAAACCCGACGGGACCCGCGGGTTCGGGCCGGGTTCGGGTCGAATATAGCCTATGCAAAATGACGGGTCGGGTCGGACCTCGGGCTTAATTTTTTCCACACAGTAAAAAAAACCAAAAAAAACCCCAAACATTTATTAATCATTTCTGCTGTTCACCGTAAAGAAAGTCTGGCTGCTGCGCCTGCGTGCATTGCAACGTTTCAGTTATGCGTGCATCAGCGGCGCGGAGCAGACCACCTGACCTGACGCCGCCTGCATGCACGCCTTTAGCCCGGAGAAGACGATGGAGACGGAGTTTGTAAAAAGTAAACTTGCGCAAGGTGAATTCACCGTCTCTACTAAAGGAGTGGGAAAATCAGAGGTATGGAAAGTGTTTGGAGTCTCCTCATGATAATACCTGTATGAGAAAAAAAAAAAAAGAAAAAAGACGGTGGTGTCGGGTCGCGGGCCGGGTTCGGGCAGATAATTCATGTTGGTGTGTCGGGTTACATCGGGTCGGGCTTTAAAAGCCACGGGCCGGGTCGGGTCGGGTTGTAATTTTCAGGCCCGTTGAGAACTCTAACGCATTGCATTTAACGTCCAGTAACGATAACGGCGTTGTAACGACGGGAAAAGTAATTAGTTAAATTACCCCATTACTGATAAAATAACGCCGTTCTTTTAAACGACGTTATTCCAAACACTGGTCAGTAGATAGGCCTACTAGTAAATGGCGTGACATGATGTGCAATAACATAAAAAAAACACTTAAAAAATTGGCGTGTTATTCATATGCCATCTGGTGATCCCAGACTTTTTGTTTCATGAATATTTGGCTTAGGCCTATAGTAATTCTACATTTGCAAAGATACTGAGTAGAGCGTACTTATTTATAGAGGGTATGAGCATGATGTCACAGAACGCAGTTACACTCACTGAGTGGCAGAAAGATGAGCAGCAGTGTTAGCTTGAATCAGCTAAAACACAAACAACACATCTAAATTGGGAAAGAGCTGGACCACTGGTTCTTTGGTAAGCAGTTAGGATCACTGTCGAGTTCGACTGCCTTTAATTTGAGCAAATAATCGTTGTTTTACTCCCGGTTTGCTAAATGCAGCCATGGTAACAGATATTTTGCCACTCAGTCCAACGTGTTCCGGAAGGGGAAGTGACATCAACGCATATCCTCTATTCATATTCTGTAGTATAATCTGATTTAACAATGGTGTTATGTTCGCTAAATTGGATCAAACCAACCACTCAGACCAACAGAGGTGTCCAGTAGGCCTAAGCAAGTTACATCCTTGAATACCATACACCCAACACATAAATGAAAAAACAGAAAATGTTCCCATATATCCCCTTACAGCAGCTGTTCTCTGGTCCTTTAAACACACAAACACAAATATAAACACAATCTTTAACACACACACACACATGGCTGGATTACAGACAACTGGGACTGTCTTTCGCCTTGCTCAACTTGTGCGTGAAAACAGCTAATATTCTACCAGGGAGACAGGAATCACCCGGCAGCTACATCCACTGAGAAATGAAGCAATTTAAAAGCACTACGCACCAAATGTGATATTCATGATTTCGATTCCAGCAGCAGCCGAGCCAAGCCAGCCTGTCATAACCGAGCAGACGTGATTCCCATTCAGACAGAGGGAAGGGGAAGTGAAGTAAAGAGCAGAGGTTTGCAGGAGAGGAGGTTCCAACTCTCGAGTAATGGTGTCGGAAAGGAAAATTACAGACAGGAGGACAGAGAAAGAGCAAGAGAGGTAGGCCTATAAATTGGACCAATATGTCCATGTGAATTCCTTGCATCCATCATCCGCCCATCTACTTCTCTCTCAATCTCTCACACTGCACTCTATTTGCCCAGCATCAAAGGGCAGACAGAAAAAGTTAGTGCAGTGGGCATGGTGGAGCATTTAGCCACTAAAAATTCAGATATATAGATATGTCTTTCAGGCATTGGTGGAGACCAAAAACGGAGCATAAGAAAAGAGGGAATATTAGTATTACACTCATCTGGTGGCCACAAACACAACTCCAAATGGATGCTGATGTTGCTCTGTGTCTACTGGATGTCTTTTTAGGCAACTCATTTACTAACAAATTCACCATAACAACTTCATAACGTGGTCAAATATCAGTGTTGGCATTTTACAGCTTGTGCCGCTGCCAAATCACCAAAAATAAAGGTCAATTTTAAAACATATGATTGCTTTAGCACACCATTAAACATAGATCAGTGTGGCTCTAACGATTAACCATGTGTAGGTTGTGCAGTAGGTTGTGCAAGTATGTTATTTAGAGAAAAGGCCCATGATATACTAAGATAAAAAAAAATAGCCTGGCTTTAAGACACGGATATAGTACCTGGAGATCAAGGCTCTTAAGAGTTAGCACAGCACTAAAGCACCAGGCTCATTGAACTGAGACCATCAGACCAAGGACAGACTGTAGTATCCAGCAGGCACTCAGCGGGGATACGCTGTAATGTATGTATGTGTGTGATTGTGTGTGCTGAACCCCCCAAAGAGCTATCTGTACATCCCAGTTTATTCCTGACGGAGACGGGGCACAGGCAGGGGATGGCATACATTCTGCTCTCCAGCTGGTACAAGGCCAGTAGGAGGAAACTAGGAGGAGGAAAGTCACATCCAACATAGACAAGCATGCAGGCTGCCAGGTGGCATGTGGCATTTTAGGGTTTGTGTGAATTAGTGAGGGTTTTGTGTGTAAGAGCAAGACCTTAATATATCTGCAAGAGTGTGTGGGAGGCTGGAAAGCAGCAGAGAAGCACCTGAAGCGATATGAGAACTCTGGGATTTCCACCTCAGGCAACAGGATTGCTGCCTATCATACACGCATGCGCCCTCTATGCACAGAAACACACCACCTTGCCTACGCTTGTCACTCTTCTTGAGTCCCTCCTCCCCCACATGGTCCAATCTTCACACACTCTCGTTATAACATACACACACACACACACACACGGCAGCCCCCAACCTGTATACAGACAACCAAAGGGCAGGGTGGAGTGAACAGTCCAGCCCAGCCAGATGAGTTAAGTGGTGGAGAGCCTGATGGTTAGAGGATGGCATTGAATACTGATCCAGACTATAGGGTTGTAGCAAAAAACAGAGAGGTGAGGAGGGGGAATGGAGATAGGATGGGCTGGTAGAGAAGAAGAAATTTAAAAATACACAGCGAGTTTAGATGACAAGACAAGGGCAGTGAAAGACGGAGGAGTAACGAGGAAGGTGGACAATAGTATCATTTGTAGGCTGGAAACAGGGAGTCAAAGATTGGGTGGAAAAGAGAATACAAAGATGGAAGCGGAGAGTGGGAGGTGCAGTTGACAGAGAGAGGAGGAAGAAAGAGGAGTCGACAGGATTGCTGAAGGCTTTCCTCAGATCACACAGGCCCCTTAAGAATCTTTCTCAGACTGAGTAACACAATTGCAACACTTCACATTCTCCGTCTGAGAAGTTTGAGCTCCTACCAGAGCGGAAGTCTACTAGGGATGGAAACTACTTTTCAACCACATTCACTGTTCAAAAGCTGAAGGCAGCCTTGATTTGCATACTTCAAATTATGCCACTGGAAGAGATGAGGGATGCATTTTTCATTTAAAGCTTCGAAAATGGATTCTCTGCTTCCTTTCCATCAAGCAAAAACATCTATGCGCTGGGAAAACAATTGTTAAATTGGAAAACAGAACATCCCAGTATTATTTGTTTCCATACTTCGCAAAGTCGACAAGAGAATGTATCCATGTTATTATTGCTAGACCCATGACACCTTGCATGAATTATGACTCTAGGTTATTCCTTTTACTGCACCAGCTCTGACCATACCTCTGCCTTCCATAATCAAGGAATGGGAGGAAGGCCTGGAGCAGTTCCTTTGGCTAACGTACAGGAGCATATTTAGCTACTTTATTGATTCCATTTTCTACCAACAGTAAAGTAATGCTCAATCTAAAAAGCTCTGAGGCTTATTATTATTAGTATTTTAATATTAGTATTATTATTTCCATTGAAATAAAATTGCCACATTTTACAAAAGGAGGTGGGATAGAACCTTATCTATCTTACCTAGCTAATGCTATGCTAACATAGTCACATAGTTTGTTACTGCTAATTGTATTTCTTCTAAAGTGAAAGGAATAGCTTTAGTCACATTATCCTGCATGAAGTTCAACATTTTGGGAAATACGGTTTCTCGCTTAGAGTTAGATGAAAAGATTAATAGGCCTTATAGTGTTGTAGTCAAGACTGCCCACATGGAGACCAAGTCAAGACCAAGGCCGAGGGAGGGCGAGACAGATTCAAGACCAAGACCAGTTCCCCACATTACATGACACACAATAAAATGTGGAATGAGATCATAGGTACTTCTCAAATTGATCTGAAGGATCCACATTTCGATTAAAACACCCACATACAAACACTAAGAGCTGAAATCAACGTAAGAGTTTTTATTCAACACTCCTTTTCCATGCTTACCATCGCAGGGAGGCTGACAGACTTTAACAGTAACAACAAATTTTTAATTAGGGTTATTGGTTATTTATTTGAAATAATCTGAAGCAATACATTTTGCATCCAATAAAAGTTAGGATGTTAACAAATACATCAGACAATACAAGAGCAATTTATTGATATTCCGAAAGTTATGGTCTTGACTGGTCTTGAAATACCGTTCCCGAGACCAAGACCGGTCTCTAGTACTACAACACTAAGGCCTACTACTCTTATGTCGGTATGCTAAATTTAAAGGTACCACTAGTTGCCAGGTTAACTACCCTAACATAAAGACAGGAAACTAGGAGAAACAGCTAGCCTGAATCTGTACAAAAAACTAAGAATGAACAAGTCAAATTACTGTTTTACGGGGCACTTTTGGGAGGTTAGTACAGATTAGGCTAAGTTAGGTGGCTGCTAGCCGTAGCTTCATATTTACTGTAACACAGATGAGAAGATCGATACCAATATGGAACTCCTTCATTCCCAAAATGTCAAACTTTTCCTTTAAGGTGTGAGAGGAAAAAGACAAGAACAAGAGTTCAGTAACCAGATGTCCCGCTCATAATTCACACAAAGTATCATGGGGCTTTAGGAATGACATGCACCCTCTTTAGAAAGTTTGTAACATGTCCTTGTCAGCCACCCGTTAACAGAAATGTATTACTTCTCCTGCGGCACTGACAGAACAGCGATACACCATCTTGTCTGAGCAGGATCAATGCAATAAGTGGAAAAACAATGCTGTTTCACGCCTGCTACCTTTCATGTATCACTGCTTTTACATAAAGGATAAGAAAATGTACAGTATGCTGTCTCTTGAGCTCTCTGCATCTCTCTTACAGTGTTCATCATTCTGCAAAACTGTCAGGTCGCATGGTTGGTAAATCACAAATGAACCCAATTATTGAATCCCCCTGACATTTATTTAGTAAAACTCTTATCATGTGGGGTTGTCCATGCCTGGGTGAATCCATATAAAAGCAGTTGTGTTTTTTCTGCTACCAATGCTAATGTATACTATTCCTGACCTGCGCTCTTTAGGAATTATTTCTTAATGGCATGATAAATCAATCTGGATTAACAGCAAACAATGCAAATGCAGCTGAGTGGAACAGATGGGGTTGTGTGTGACACTGTGTGCGTCTGTGTGTTTCTGGCAAAGACAATTCATGTGACCTTGATGGTGGCAAGCAAACAGTAGTCAGCACAATGGACAGTTATGAAGCCCATACAGTGCAAATAAAAAGTATAAGATTGCATGTTTTATTGTTTTCCAACACTGAACCTAAGGAGATTTGACGTGGGTTTTTCAACGCTAATCACAAACGCTGTGTAGATGCCTCTCTGCATCGGGTATTTGAAGGCTTGTGAGGGTAAATGAATGCAGCAAAATTCAAGGAGTTCATGGAGAAAACCTGATGCAGTGTGCAGCAAGAAATCTGCGACTTTGGTGCAAGATTGTTTTTCCAGTAAGAGAATGACGCCAACCATAAAGCTAAAGCTACACACAAATGGCTTCCGAACAAATAATTTTAATGTGTTAAGATGCCTAATCAGAGTGTAGCTGTCAATCTAATGGAAAATCTGTGGCTGGACTTGCAGTTTTGCAAAGAGGAATGGGGTGGAATTGCAGTGAGGAGGGAGTGCAAATTAAAGGATTTAGTAGGATTTGTTTTCACTTTGACATCAAAGGGTGTTTTTCTGTGTCAAAACAGCCACATAACTATTTTTGTTCAATGCTGTAAGACAATGAAACATGAACACTTGTTCAACTTGTTCACTGTACACACACACACACACATGCATATAGTACAAACTCCCATCAGATGTCACCACTGTAAAATTGAAAATAATATTCATTAAATTCAATACAGAGAGTAACTGAGGACATTTTATCCAACTTCAAATTTTTTCTGCAAAATGGAACTAAACCGACTGAATAACTAAGTTTTGATGGCATCACCTCTGTATGACACCAGAAACTTGAAGTAGATTCAAACGTATCAAGGCTTAGTAACTCTGGGCTGAGGCTGAAAGGCTGTGGTTTATAGGCAACTGCTAATGTCTTTCTGTCTTTACTTTTATTCCCTCCAGATATGTTCCTCCCAGTCTATGAGGAACGAGCTGTTAAAAGTCTGTACAGTCAAATGTGATCGTACAGTGGCTGTTTGTTTTTTTATTTGACAATGTGAAAATGCTGTCTCAAAGTCAGTGATATGCCTTCAGGAGTAGGCATTTTATTTGCTTTTAAAATGTGTGTCTACAATGTCACCACACTCTCAGGGCACCTGTGAAATCGCTACCTCAGCTGAGCCTAAAAACAGATGCATTATAAAGAATACTCAGCTCATTCCACATTCAAAGTGTGGACGCACAGGAAAACAGAGCGCTGCAGCCTCACAGGGAAAGAAACACCAAATCTTCAGGGACAAAGTTCAGCAAAATGTTGAACACGTCATTTTGCCAAACTTCTGTTCCATTACAAGTCACCCAAAAATATTTTATCTCCAGTGTTTAGTCCCACCCAGTAGTGACACTCAAACCACCACTGTAAAAATGCCAGCGTGGGTCCTCAAATCAATATCCATTAAGCATGCAATAGATTTAACAGGGCAACAACCGAGTGAATAATGTGAAAATTGAGGAGGAGCTTGAATTACCAGTCAGAATATTAAGCCGCAGCTTGTCAAGGGATGTGAAGTTAATCAAAGGTAAATTATGTACAAGCCAGAAAAGGGGCTCACAGTGTCTGTCATGTGATTGTACATCATTTTTACTGGATTGCATATTTTTATCTGTTTCTTTAATAGCTTCCCTTGAAAATGTTCTCACAATTTCAGCTGGGATCTTTACGTGGGCTATGGCATTAAATCTGGTGGCCCTTGAGGATGTCACATTGTTTTCTGGCCAAACACATATGCTATATTTAGACAAGGAAATCTGCCAGAGTACACTGCAAAAATATCCATCTTATTAGGGTCACTGAATGTAATACTGAGTCTTTCCTGTGTGTTTTATGAGGCAGGAGAAGAAGCCCAAACAGAGGGGTGAAAAATGTCACTTATTTGACAAACTGTGTAGTTTCTAACATTTCAGTAAAAGGTCATGTTGAAAAACGGCAAATGACCACATGGTTATGGAGATAAAAATCCAGTAGCTGATTTTCATCAAATGTATATTATAGGAACCTTTTTTGTTTGTTTTATCTGAAAAAGCAAATACGAATGGTCGTCATAATTTACTGTAAATCTCTAATTAAGATGGAGATTTTTTTACAGCGCACAGAGCACAAAAGGTACTTACTCCGCTTTCCTGGCCAATCCAACTGAGCGGCAGAGAGCGGTGGGAGTCTGCGGAACCAGGGTTTTGCAGCAAGGGCTCCTCTTGTTCTCCTCGGCGGGGTCCGGGCTGGCTTGGCTCGCTTTGGGTGACTGCGGCGAGGTGGGGACGAGCTGCAGCTGCTGCGGGTGGTGGGAGGACGGCGCAGAAGGGGTCGGATGATGCTGAGGCTGGGCCGATAGAGCGGGAATCTGCTGCTGCTGCTGCTGCGGCGGCGGCGGCTGCTGCTGCTGTGCCTGCTGGCCCAGGTGAACGGCAGCTTTGTTGCTCCCTGGGTGCTGATGGAGGTGAGCCGGCGCCTGGGGACTGGCGCTGCGGTGAGTCGGGTGATGGTGGTGGTGGTGATGCTGAGCGGGCTGCTGGACGTAGTGATGGGGGTCCCGCAACTGTCGGTTCTCCCCTATCAGGTCTTCCACCTTTCGCTCGAGTTCGTCAATGCGTTGGCGCTGCGTCTGGATCAGGCTTTGCTGGTTCTGGACGATAGTGGTGAGCTCCTTCAGGTAAAGAACGGCTTTCATTGGATTATCCAGCAGGCTCTCCATTACTGACTGTAGCTGTGGCCGTGTGCCTGGCTATGTTGACTTCTTCTCCAGCTGTTTCTAGCGCTGCGAACCGTCGATGAGGCCTCTGAAAGTGCGTAACCGGGATGCTCTGGCGGCCGTCTGACGCCTCTACGATCTGCTGGGGTTGGTTAGTCTCTCTCTCTCTCTCTCTCTCTCTGTCTCTCTCTGTCTCTATCCCTCTCTTAACCCCCCCTCTCTCATTCTCTCTCGATACTTGGTGAGGATACCAGAAATGGTGCTGATGCAAGGGGAGGATCATCATCAGTGGAGTACGGAGGCGGGGCCGTAGTGGTCCGGTGATGTCAACACGCAGGGGAAAAACATAGCAAGTGAACCTATTTTGCACGTTTCGGATGTCCACTACATCTACAGATTTTAAATGTCATGACATAAAATGTGTTTCGGCCAGTCTCTTCCCCCAGCAGGTCCCTCTTCACTGATTCAGTACCTCAAGACTTCTACTTGCCTCCAAATTATCAGTCTATGCAGCTGAACGAAACTGCATGCCCTGGCCACTTTAAAAGTCTAGTCTTTAAAGATTTCAAGTAAGTAGTAAAGTAATCCCCACAAGGCTAACCAACCTGTAGATTCATTCAGACTGGTGTGAGGTGTGGTGGCCCTGAAATCTCAAGCACTTTATAAAACACATGCATATCGACAAGCAAAAGGAGAAAACATTAATTTGACAGCACATGTGCAGCATTTATAGACAGGTAAAAAAACGCTACAAAGTGAGAAAACACATACTAAATAAAGAAACAAGCTGCAAGTGTAACAGAACATAATGGAAAACCACAAATGTTTCATGGGGACACTAAAAAGTGATGAACACTCCAGGACACACCTGGGACATATTTGTTGCCATGGTTTGTGTCTTATGAAGTTACTGAATTACATTATCTGTCAGTTGTGTTGGAAAATGAGCAAAGTGTTTTCTTCCTTTTAACATTTATCTGATTCCATGATTGCATGAGATACTCAGATATTTGCTTTCAATCCAGTGTGTGTATTTTCCTGATTACTAGATTAAAAATTCAAATCTAAATAATGCACTAAAGATGTTTAAACTAAATAAGGTGCTCTGCATTCGGTTGTGTTTTCTCACTTTTTTGTTTTCTAAATGCTGCAGCAAGTGCTGTCAAATTCATTTAGATGCTTTCCTCATTTGCATGTCTTTTGGTATGTGTTTTCTTTAGTTGCAGACCACAACATGGCAATGCCTGACATCACTTCATTCAGTAGCTCTTCATTTCAGGGGGATTTAAAGTCTTCCCCCAAAAATCTTGTGAAGTGTGCCTCTGGTGTTCTAGATGTAACTTCAGCATGTGAATTAAAGCCAGGAAGGCCCTCTTCCCCATGTAAATGTGTGATATGATTAGTATCGCTTGTGGTCCTCTTTCTGTCACACAGCAGTCTTTGTGTGTTGGATGATAACTTTTTTGGGGGGGATGTTGCCCTGCGGGGCTGGAAAAGAATGGCATGCTGGAGAATGTATTAGCTTCCTTAACAGCACAGTATGATGTGGGTTCTTTTTAGCATATTCACATTCACCATTTTCAGGTTTCTTTTCGAATGCAAACAAATCATGAAGTTTTGGGGGGAAAAACTATACTCTGCCTGATCCAATTTGCAAAAGTTCATACTGCTATCTCACCATAGCAGGAGCAAAGGAGGCTGCCTTTCATTGTGTGCTTTGGTATCTCTGACTTTACCAAAAGGGAAATAAAAAACAAGTCAACCAGACAGATAGCATGCAAGCAGAGCAAGGAAAGGAAATGGGTTTTAGGTTTGCAGAGATGATCCCTCCTGATACAGACTAAAGTGATATCTCACTGAAAGAGTGCTCAGCTGCTCTGGTTGATGTAGTGTGATTCTTTTCAGATTTGCACATTCGTCCAGTTGTTGCAATGCAAATGTGCAGGAATTTATACTCCTCATTAGACTATTGTCAAATGAATTATGTTTCTATGTGTAACCGGCCTTTGTGTTTGTGTTGTTCATAGTGACAAGATGATCAAAAAGGAAAACGTATGTCACGTTTGTTCAAATCTTAATTGTTTATTCATGACTGGTAATTTTGAAATCCAAAGGTTGCCACTGATTCAGCATGAGTAAATTACTGTTAATTAATGTCAAAGTCCAATGAAGCAAAGGACAGTCTGTCAAATTCATCGAAAACAGGAGTGACATTAATGATTTGGTGTTATTACTGCTATTTGTTATGAGAAAACAGAAAAAAATGAAATGGATTTGTGTATTTATTTTGTATTGACATAAGATATTGTTAAAAGTTTCATACAACTTTTTAAAAACAGCTCAGAAGAAAAATAAATATCGTATAACCTTGAGACTGTGAAATATTAGGACCACAGTGGTGAGCCAGCGTGGGTGCAGCCAGGTCCCTCCTTCCATATGGCTGCTTTACAAGCTGCATGAAGTGAAATATGGCTTGTGCACCCGGCCAGCGATACATGGCTGGACGGAGACAAAAATGAGTTTTTCAGTGGAATTGTTAAAATGGAAATTGTGCCAGCAGTGACTTTGGTGCTGTTTCGACATCTGCAAAGGTCCAGCCTTGCTTGTTATGGACTATATGCTGGAAGAAGTGCAATCCACCTTTAACACCAATTACTTTACACAGGAGTCTGAGGCCTGAGAGGGTCATACATCCTTGATCTGAAATGACAAGGACGGGGCACAAAGTGTGATACGAATAATCAAGTTCAACCTATACAACAGTTGACTTAAGACTTTTCACTAAAATCCCAAAATGTCAACCTCGGGGATCACCAAAGTGAGTAGGATTCAACCTCTATTGGATAGTTGTTAAGTCTGGACCAAAGTGGTGACCAACTGACAGACATTGCCATCATTAGAGCCATTCTGCTTTGCTAAAAAAGCACACAAACCTAAGGGAAAACACTTAAAAACCTGTACAACCTTACCGAGGTCACTGATATTCTTATCCCCGTTTCAAATTCCTCACTCCTGAAAGAAGTTTCAAAGAGTTAAAGTTTTGCCCCATCTTCGGATCCTCCTCCAGAACTTTCAATTTCAAAACTCTGTTGTATCAATATAGGCTTACTCCCCAGAGTGCTGTTGAATCTCAGGTTTGATGCTAAGTTGAAAGTAGACCAGCGGTATTCTCTCTCATTATTCAGCAGTGTTTGATGCAGAGTGTAACACACACAGACTGAGTGCACTGTTGTGAACCCAAAGCAACATTCGGAAAAACAGAAAGTTGCCTTCGAAACAAAGAGTGTCTGCTACAAACCAGGATTCCTGCTTTTCTTTTAAATAGCCATGGCATTCAGCACCTACATGTATATTAGAAAAATTTCATTTGAAATTCATACCATCACTACAGCATTTAGAGTGATTTCTCACTTTCCCCCTATCTTCAGACTAAGCAATAAAAGAAAACTGCTTAGCACTTTTTGGTGCAGTACTTCCCGTTAATATTGATAAATGGCTTGTTGCATGAATCTGACTTGACACAGAATGACAGATTTCATACCCTAAGATGACTCATTGGTCATGGGTGTTTTATGTGCCATCACTATCCGTTTGGCATGAAAAGTTTTAGGGGAAAAAACAGTGAAAAAGGATCAATTTATCAAAGTGAACCTGTCATTGCTGCCTTTTGTTCATGAATTATGCTGTAGAAATCAAGTAAGTTCACATAGTAAAAAAACGCATGGAAAGGAATTACACATTTTTCCAAGGACTTTGGGGCAGTAATGATGCTAAGAGATGCGATAAGAGCAGACGACACGATAAAGCAATTAATGCCAGGTAGAGATTAATTACTTGCAGCGCTACACTTCATTAGCGGCACTCTGCAGCAATGCCAGTTGAACAAGTCAGCAAGTCATTGACACCATGTGCATATGGTCAGAACAGCACTTTAAATGATTTAGCCAAGTGTCAACAAGGATTGTTTAGTATTTACACAGCATGCTGTGAAGCTGTAAGGTTTTTTAAAATTCCATCATAACTGTCATGATGCAGAAATTAGGCTCTAATGGTCATCATTTTAATATCAACAAGACAGTGAGGCTATACTTGTGAGTGAGGTATAGCAGTGCTAAAAGCTTACCATGTTTGCAGTCTTAGTTGAGTGTGTTAGCATGCAAACATTTGCTAGCACAGCTGTGGCTCGTGGGGATGTCATTCGTTTTGCAGGCATTTTGTCATAAACCAAAGTACTGGACGCATTATTTACCTGATGATGACGGAAAAGTCAGAGAATCAAGAAAGGTATTATATTTCATCCTGATGCGGACATGAATCTCAAATTTCATGGCATTCCATCATGTAATTGTTGAGGCATTTCACTTGGATTTGGGTAGATTTCTCACTTTTCTTCTAACAGTCTGAGTACCAGTACTGAGTAACAGTACATGATTTGTCACTTTAAAAATTAGGTTAAGAGGTCTAAAAAGTCTCTAAGTCACAGGGTCTGCAATGAAAACTGTGTGTGTATGTTTAGTTGGGTTAGGATATGGGTGTGTTACGCAAACTGCAGATTGTGTGACATCACTGCCCACTTGACAGGTTTTCCACAAAGTTGTGTGGTACCTAGTTGTGGTTTTGTCTGCTCTGCCAAAATGTACATTCTGAAGTTTATCAACACACTCACACACAGATACACAATTTAAAGGATACTTTACTATACTATTCTTCATGTTACCAGTGCTTGTACATGTTGTTTTGGGAAACAGTTTTGTCACACATGTACACTTTTGTAACATTTGATTGTGTTTCACCCATAGGTGACACTGCAGTTAAACATACCATTAAATAGCTAATACTTGTCATTCTTGTTCAATATAATATATTGTAATAATTTATAACATCATATTTCCCAAAAATCGGCTTTCAGCATCAACTTGACTGTTACAGAAGCAGCGCCTGTTTTTTTAACTATTTGGAACGACATAATTTATTACGTAACACTGATCTTGTCCAAGTAAGACTTTGGCTGTTTAAATCATAACTAAAATATTATATAATTGTAGTTATACTGTAGAGAGGCAGACACATGCAGTATTTTGGGTAGATATTTAGAGTTATGAGCCTAACGTGCATGTCTTTGGACTTGGAGAAAACCCACACAGACACAGGGAGGATCATGCAAACTCCACACAGAAACAAGGCAGAGTGTTTCGGTGATGCTGCAGTGCTAATCACTGAGCCACTGTGCTGCCCTCAACTTTAGAGGATTGGAAGGTGGAGGAGAGGGGGGTGTGCTAGGAAGGGTGGAGGGTCCAGAGATGGAGGAGGGAGGCAAGATCGAAGGAGTGAGGAAGATGGAAAAAAATCATGTGTTCTTCACTGTCATTTTCATCTCCGCCTTCTCTTCCTTTTCTTTCTTTTTAATCTCCTTATCTTTTTTACTTTTCTCTTTCTCCACCTTCAACTGTTCAGTCATCATCTTCTTCTTCTTCTTCACATTTTCAGGCAGAGCTCCTCCAGTCGTTCTTTCCCTACCTCTACAGTCGTTTCCCAGCTCCGGCCTTTCTCTGCCTGTTTTTTTTTTTTACCTCCACCTGTGGTGTACTGGTTTTCCCAGCTCTGTATACTTGCAGCCTACTCCTTCCTGTACTTCTCTTCCAGAGCGCTGTATTTAGCCTCAAAGCATTTCTCGTGTGGATGTTGTACTCAATCTGGCATGTGTATTGAACTCATTTATGGAGGTAGATTATCTGTGATGCATAATTTGCAATAGTGTCTTGCTTTGTTTTGGGTTTTTTTTTTGGAGGGGGGGGGGTGGTATTCCTCCTTGAACAGCTTTTCCCTGATCCTGAAATGCTTGATCCCATCATGGGCCTTGTTGCAAAATCTCACCTTTTTAGTCAGTATTTCATTGTTAGGTTGCAAGAGACTGTCTATCTGCCTGGCCAGGCAATGGTTCTCCTGGAGAGCTTCATCAAGGGCATTTTGCATAAGGCGAGAAGTTGGCCCGTCCAGACAAGCAACCCGAATAAATCTAACCCTGTTTCAGTAGCAGATAGTAGTCTGTTGGAGACTGCATTGGTCTCTAGCAGACTGTGGTTGTAGTAGACTGGTCTGAAGTAGACTGTATGTCCAAGTGACTTTGAACCGATTCAGAAGGGCTTCAATATTTCGAATTTCAATTTAAATATTGAATCCAAACGAGTAAGGAAGGCCCACGGTGGACGCTGAAAATACTGCAGACACTTCTCAGTACACTGGTGAGTCCAGGTAAAACCCATTATTCTTCATTGATTTTCCCAAGCATGTCTACACAGAGGAAAGATGGAGATAAAAGAGAAGCAGACGAGTAACAGAAGGAGTGTTAAGCTTTTATACCAGTGAGATGTGGATTATGAGAAAGGGTGTGCCACTAAAGACATCCGAAATATTTAGTACATTCAGTTTAGTCAGTAATTTTATGTAGTGGCAACTATGTCAGAGGATTATAGAACAGGGAGCAAGTATTTTTTAAAAACCCACAAAGACTTAATGTTTGGTGCTGTTTGTGCAAACCTGTACCTCCATGATGGTACTTTTCCAACATCTTCCATGGGGGTAAATTCCAACATCACTATTAATAATTTATTGAGACAGGCTGTTCACACAGTCGCTCCAGGGAGTCCTGAGGCGACATATGATCGACTGAGCAAGTTTCTCTCTTTGTTTCATGTAGAGGGTTTTGATTCCAAGATTTAGTTCCTCCCATGAATTACAAGCAGTTTGCTATGTTGTCCATAGTATGCAGACTCTGGGAAAGGCTGGAGGTTTGTTTTTAAATATCCTAACGGAAAAATAGCTCTGACATTGTTCCAAAGTGGAGAAACATGAAGAATGCAGTTTAACTTGTTTCCCAAAACGTTTAAATCACAATACCCTGCACAGATTCAGAAATAAAAGGAACGTATTTGTTCATAGCCCTTCCAAAGCTTCCACCTGAAAAAAGCAAGGAGAATCTTTAATGAATGCATCTTTTTGACCCCTGGCCAGCTTTGGTGTCTAAAACCAATACCCATCGGCCCCTTCTCCCTCTGGAGATCAATAATGAGAAGAGAGCAAGGCCACAGGATGTATATTGTGGATTAACTTTAACCATTAGAAGTGATTGGTAGGAAAGTGTGGATGGATAGTGCGGTGCTGGGATTAAGATGCACATTGGGTGCATATATTAAGCACTAAGTGCTAAGTGTCATTGATTGTCACATTTTATATGGAGCCCCTCCTATGATGAAAATTAGAAGAGAGATTTTCGATTGTGTTCCTGAGGGTCTTGACTGAGAATTTAGTAAGACACATGTTTAGGGTCAATGAATTGTGTGTGGTGAAATAGCGCCCTAAAACAATACAGTAACAAACTCTCCTTGGGAACCATTGGCCTTTTACCATCTTTGAAATCATATACACCTACAAACAAGAAAGCAATTCTGAGTAAATAAAGCAGTCTGTTAAAATGTCTGTGAATACTTCATGTTGCAAGCAAGTGGGAACCTCTGGGTCTGAAAAGTGAAGCCAATGCGGAAGTACTTTAAACCTGCATTCTTTATAATGAACAGCAGGGGGCGACTCCACTAGTTACAAAAAGAAGTCTGATTCCATTAGAAATAATGGTAAAATTACCCTACTTCTCACTTGATTTGTTACCACAGTAAACACTTTCCTAATGAGATAATGATCTCACTCATTAGTTTTAAGTCTTCTTCAATACACCATGATGTTCATTTAGTAAATTATCATGGCATTTACATGAAATTAGACGATAAAGCAGGGTATGCTTTATGGCAGGACGGTCTGGGTATCTGTGGATAATCCGTAATTCGTTTGTAATACAAAAACCAAAATGCCGTTTATTTGTTTTTTGTTTCAAAACGAAAAACCAAATAACCGTTTTTTGTATCAGAATCAAAAAACGAAAAACCAACTAAATCCGCCCGTTTTTCGTTTTTGGCGATTCATTTTATCGTTATTCATTTTGGAACAAATAATGAAGACGGTCTGTGAACTTCGTTTCTCGTTCTAAACCAAAAACGGAAGTCACGTGGTCTATTCCTTATTTGGAAGGGATAGTAACAGGTAAAGCCTCCAAAATAAAAGTAGCCCATGTGCCATGCAGTTAGAAAGGTGATTTTAGACTAAAACTAAACTAAAAGAACGTTTTTTAGTGAAAATAAAGTAGCACTGTGTGTAAAAAAAAACACTTTAGTTAACTGAAATAAAAACAATAACTAATAAAATAATAACTGTTAAGCTGTTAGGGAGAATTAAACATTTGTAAGACCATTGGTGACCTGTAACTTCAGATTAAGACAATTTAACTAATGTTATATGTAGCTTAGGATCGCAGTTAGCCTGTTTATTTAAGTTTATATTATATTTAATTCATATTTTAGTTTCTTAACACATATGACATATAATATTTTTAAGCTTTCTTGCTGTGTGTGAGCTCCACCAGCAGAGGGCACTCTGCCCCCTTCTGTGCACGAGTCCTTCTGTGGCGCCAACAGTCTTTGATTCTGACCTTTTGACTTGTGTTTATATCAAAGAGAAGGCTGCACTGCCACCAGAGGAAGCTGATCACTGAGTTTGAAGGCTGTGCAGAACTTCACCTGCCTCCAACTTCTCTTTCTATGGAGCTGCAAAAAATTCTCGCATTTTTTCCAGTGTAATGTACTTATTATGTTAGTTAAGTAGATTAAATATTTTTAATGCAGCCTGTTGTAAAAGCCTGTATGAAAGTGAAACTGAGTCCCAAGACAGGTGATATGAGCCTGTGCAGGTTTGAGGACTGATGATAGTATCTGGCCCCATCACCTACCATCACTCTCTGTTCAGATAAATGCTGACTGTCAGGACAAAGCAGAACACCACTCCTTCCTCCAGCACCAGAGAAGGGCCCTGTTGGCACTTTCAGATATTCACATCATGATTTGGCTTTTGTGCATGAGAAAATGTAAATACATGGTGACCTGTACTAGACCCAGCTCCAACCTGTCCACCCTACCCGCCACCCTCCTTTAGGACCAATCACCTTCACCCTCTTTACAGACAGCATCTCACATGTGGAGCCTGATACTTGAGGCTTTCAGCATTAAAAGAAAATAATTGTAATTTAAAAGTCTCTTTTGTGTTACATTGGATTTATTTAAAGGAATTAGAGACAAATCAGCTGTTTACATGGTGCGTCCTGTCTGTTTCCTGGAGGCTGAGTGTGATATGTGATGGTAACTGGATCGAATTCATGTTCCTGATCATTTGGTGGGTTCTGTGTTTGTTGCACTTTGTTCTCAGAAGTATGTCCAGCCCTGTCAGTGTGGTTCGGTTGTCCTTGCAGACATGTTGCAGCATTGAAACAGTGTGAGGGGCGTGTGTGGACAGATTGAGTCAATGCTGCGTGTTGCTTGTTTTGTGGGACGTTTGATATGTTAAGAGGAAGAGAACTCAGTCCTGCTCTGAGTCTTCTGATTTATTAGATGAGAGAAAATGTCATTAGAAGTTGCTGTTGGAGAAGATCTTCAACCAAGTCCAGTGAGAATCTTCATAGACTTCTGAATTAATGGCCTAATGTCCAAATAAAGCTCGGTGTCCATCTGACTGATGACCCCTCAGATTGTTAACTGGCAGTTAAGGCTGCTGCTCTGCAGAACACTGAACAATGTGCTCAGACTTTCTCATCTGTTTAGGGGACTTTGGCCCGGGCTGTGTGGTTATCCATTTTCTTGTTGTGATGGCTTTCGGCCTGGTAATGCCACAATCTAGTTTCACCTTCTCAGGTAAACTCCACCCTGCCTCTCCAGTAGCAGGCACACACCTGGAGACAGTTACCTCATTAAGAGCTGATGTTCACGGGAGCACTCAGGATCTCTCTTAATGCATTGTGTCACAGTGTGGTCAGGGAGCAGGTTAGGATTTTGGATGGTAGGCCTCGAGGATGATGCATAATTGTTTGAACTTTTCTGAACACTTTTAAATTGTTTTTATTACAGGCATTTTAAGTCACCAAGACCCTGTAGACCCTGTAGACTGCATGGCCTGTTCTCCGAGAGTTCACCACAGAGGGAGGTTGATACCCTGAGTTGCCTTAAACATCTGCTCCTTGAATGAGGTGGAGTCAGAGCTGGTGGATGATTCACTGCATTAGTTGAGGGTTGTATAGCCACTGCTGTTTTGTCTGCCTGATCAACTGCTGATTTTTGTGCCTGATTTTAAATGTGCATTCTTTTTATGAGACTCTGTTACAGGTGGAGGGGCCCTGTGAATGTTTAGCTAGGTTCTGCTAAGGGTGGGGCAGTTTGCTTGTTGTTGGGCTGCCTGACTTCCCTCAGCCCTTCTCCCTCTTCTTCCAGTGTTCTGCCAGACTGACAGGGTGGTGGACTGTGGAAGCCCTCTTCCTTCACTGCATGTCGTGGTGTGTGAATATGACAGCTGTGTGCGGACCTTTAACTGAGCCTTATTGTGTGGGGCTTGCTGTCTTTAGGTGGTGATGCACACCTGTGGGGGTGTCAGGGCATCCTGGTGGCAGTTTAGCTTTTGTAACAGTTTGCTTTTATCCTTCAGCATCTCTGCAGCATCTCTGCAGCATGGGCCTTTACATCTTATTGGTTTATTGTTTGAGCTTGTGTTAATAAAACTGCCCAAAACCTGATCTTTAAATTTTACGTGTTTCATAAATCACCTTTCCAGTTGAAACGCATGTCTCTGGTAAAGAAATGCTCTGTAAATAAATAAATCCCCTGGGTTAAAATGAGAGATTATATCATGGTACCTAAGCATGCTTATCTGCTTGAAGTGCTACGCTAACCTTTCTTCTAAGGAGGACAGGAGTCCAAAAATGTTCCAATAGCACAGAATTAATTTATAAAAATGTATTATACATAATGTGAGCTCCTTCTCCTTGTGTGAAATGATGTTTTATAATGTGAAGACTCTTGGATCTGAGCACTTCGACATGGGCCTACAACTGCTGTAGCTTTTTAAGTTAATCTACATCTGTCCACAGCAGAGGCTCTGACCACAACCTGGAGGAGGAACTATAGTATAAATGACTCTTGGTATAATATAACCTACACATTATTTACAGTAGGTTTTAGTCTTCACTAACCCACTTTGCTTGTAAATCATTTCTGGGCATATGTGAGTGAAAGAGTTGCACTGCAGAGCCCTGCTTCACTGTACTATTGTACATACTAGCCTACTGTATATGATAGAAATGTGTATTACAAGACAGAAGTTGACATCATCCTTATTTACAAAAACAGAGCCACAATTACAAGGTGTTGTTACCATAAATCATGATGTGAATATCTGAAAGTGCCAACAGGGCCCTTCTCTGGTGCTGAAGGAAGGAGTGGTGTTCTGCTTTGTCCTGACAGTCCAGCATTTATCTGAACAGAGAGTGATGGTAGGTGATGGGGCCAGATACTATCATCAGTCCTCAAACCTGCACAGACTCATATCACCTGTCTTGGGACTCAGTTTCACTTTTATTTTACTTTACATGGGTTCAAACAGTCCAGAGCTTTCCCTGGTGGCTCATCAAACAGAATTAAACCAGGAAAGGCAGTAAAAGTCTTGAAAGCCCAGAGCCAGAGGAGATGCTTTTTGACTCTCAGTAATGCTCACCAGGTTTCACACATAAGTCTGCCTACATAACTAATGACAACATGCTGCATTAAAAATATTTAATCTACTTAACTAACATAATAAGTACATTACACTGGAAAAAATGCGAGAATTTTTTGCAGCTCCATAGAAAGAGAAGTTGGAGGCAGGTGAAGTTCTGCACAGCCTTCAAACTCAGTGATCAGCTTCCTCTGGTGGCAGTGCAGCCTTCTCTTTGATATAAACACAAGTCAAAAGGTCAGAATCAAAGACTGTTGGCGCCACAGAAGGACTCGTGCACAGAAGGGGGCAGAGTGCCCTCTGCTGGTGGAGCTCACACACAGCAAGAAAGCTTAAAAATATTATATGTCATATATGTTAAGAAACTAAAATATGAATTAAATATAATATAAACTTAAATAAACAGGCTAACTGCGATCCTAAGCTACATATAACATTAGTTAAATTGTCTTAATCTGAAGTTACAGGTCACCAATGGTCTTACAAATGTTTAATTCTCTCTAACAGCTTAACAGTTATTATTTTATTAGTTATTGTTTTTATTTCAGTTAACTAAAGTGTTTTTTTTACACACAGTGCTACTTTATTTTCACTAAAAAACGTTCTTTTAGTTTAGTTTTAGTCTAAAATCACCTTTCTAACTGCATGGCACATGGGCTACTTTTATTTTGGAGGCTTTACCTGTTACTATCCCTTCCAAATAAGGAATAGACCACGTGACTTCCGTTTTTGGTTTAGAACGAGAAACGAAGTTCACAGACCGTCTTCATTATTTGTTCCAAAAGGAATAACGATAAAATGAATCACCAAAAACGAAAAACGGGCCGATTTAGTTGGTTATTCGTTTTTTGATTCTGATACAAAAAGCGGTTATTTGGTTTTCGTTTTGAAACAAAAAAACAAATAAAGCGGCATTTTGGTTTTGTATTACAAACGAATTACGGATTATCCACAGATACCCAGACCC